>CM058234.1:29825371-29948677 GCA_030180135.1 Orychophragmus violaceus
ATCATGAAGTATGATATGTTATTTCTCTTTGATGTAATATGCTTCTCATCATCACAAATAGTCCATTATTTCTCACATCCAACCAGTAGAGAAATGTAACTCAAATGCAGTTTAACCTTACTTTCATCTAAACAAAATTATTGTATATCCTAGCTTCTACAATCGGCAATGTTATTTCCTCCACTAAAGTCTTCAACATTAAATTATTCATGCGATCTTGACATTTAAAATGTATACTAACGTTGATGCTCATTATATCCTGCAAAAAAAAAAAAAATTATTCATGATTTTTAGTAATATCAGTGTTACTAGTTATACAACATTTAAAAGTAATACTAGTTTTACCTAGTTTTTGTTGGGAATGTCCTGAAATCTACTGTACTATCTCTAGAAAGTATGATAAATGTCGAGATCAGACATAAGTCATAAATACTGGGTGATCATGATGACTTGCTAGAGCCCGCTCATGATCTATAAGTTTAGGACTTATTACCAGTATTGTATGATCCCGAAGGGTCACACACCATAGCTAACGGGAAAGTTAAGATGGAATTAATACGTAAGATGCTGAGGCATTTACTGTATTTGTACAGAGAGTTGGGCAGACAACAAATGGGCTTTTGTCTGATTTGTGTCTTGGGCCCAAAAGTCTAATGGACCATTAGTTTAATTAATTAAACTTGGGCCCATTAGTGAGTTAATTAATTGCAACATTTGGGTTATGAAACCCTAATGGCTTCTTGGCGATTTGTAAGAGCAGCCGCAGGCTCTCTCTCCTCTCTCTCTCTCTCTCTCTCTCTCTGGTTGAATTCCATCCGGTCTAGCAGCCATCCGTGCTTGTAAGCGTGTGGATACCAAGGAGGAACATGTATTCATCTGTTCGTTGATCTCGTCATTACCACCAAATTCCGCTGCAAAGGTAATGTCCAGGTTTGTTTTATGATTCGATTACAAGAACCTAGATCCTTATTTAAGATTATGCATTAGGTTGCAATCTGAGAATTGAAACATAAAAAACTCATAATACTTCAGTGGTATCAGAGCCAGGTTCATTAGATTCTTGTAATTTGGATCATAATGGTTGTTTAATGGTTTAATGAATCAAATCACGATTAATTAAACCCTAAATTGCCTCGCATGCATATGGTCTCGGTAATAATCATGTGCATATTGCCGAGTGATGCCGATCGAGTGATCGTGTGCCAAAAGAATCAAAGCGATCGTGATCGCATAATGATCACATGTTTTTGTCGCCGATCGATAATATTATTATCAATGATCGATCGCTTTCGATCATGTGTGTGCGTGTACCGTGTGATGCCGAGAGCCATAAACGATCATCCTCACGATCATGAGATCATGGATTGATCGATGATCGATCGTGATGGCAGGATGGATCGGCCGATAGCCGCGTGATCGTGAGTGGCCGAGATCGATCAATCGATCGTGAGGCCGTGGACGGATCATGCGTGTTGGGCCGAGTTGGATCTTGGATCCGATCGTTTGGCCCGTTAAATTTTACGTCCCGCGAATAGTCAATCGGTTAAACCGAGCTTCGCGGTTCGTTGCCCAAACCGCACCGATTAGACCGGTCCATTTAATTGGCGGTTAATCGTGTGTTTAAAGCCTTAAACCGCAAGTTAGGTCAAATTGGCTAAAACACTAGGTGTTTTCTTCCCGGTTTTGGACTTAACTGAACCGATCCAATTTAATTGGTGGTTCAAGCGGTTAACCCAAATCGCGGTTTGCTGGAAATTATTTAATACAATTGGTATTATTTAATTTCTGGTTAAACCGGATTGAAATTCATAAAATTGAATTTTAACCTAAACCGAAGGCTGGTCTAAGTTTGATTTGGTTGGACCAAATAATTTAGAGCTGGTCTGGTTTAGTAAATAACCGATGGTTTTGATAGTTAATTTGGTCTTGGACCAGAATTAATAAACCGACTCGGTTATGTCAAATTATTGGGCCCAACTGGAATTCTATGGTCTTGGGCCAAGAATTGGGCCTATAATTTGTGATCCAACCCAAAAATATTTATAAAATTTTAAATTAGAAATTTCTATTTTTAGAATATTTCTAAATTTAGAAAGTTTCTAAAAGAAGTAAGTTTCCCAAAATAGTAATCTTCTATTTTTGGAAATAAAACTTAAAATCCTCAAAACCAATATCAAGCTTGGATGTCTTTCCAATCTTGTCAGCTACTTAACGCTTATTCGATTACAGATATGGCTTACAGTGTGAGGTGTCTGTTTTCGCGTAAGTAAAGTAGTATATAGTCACTAATTTCATTGGGAGTCCCAGACTTTAGTGATTATTTGGCTGTAAGAGATTGGTTTCCTTGACTGGGCCATCGGGAGTCCCGGGCCTTGAGACATCTGGTGTTTTGGGCCTTGGGCCCAATTCACAACCGAGAGTTATATGAGATATAACTAGCTGTGTGTATGCTTACCAAGTAAAGCTAATTCCGGGTGACGGCCAGTGGCCCACTTTGGATTTAGCTGAACATGGGTCTCGGAATCATTGCATTCTTAAGAGGTCAAACAAAGAAATTTTGAATGCAATGCGAGTTTTCTTATAAGTTATTAAGATTACTCTTTTATGAACTAAATAACTAAAACTCTATTTATCTCTAAATTTCAGCTATGACTAGCACAAACAATCAAAACACTTTCTCGATCCGGTCTGTCCTTGAGATGGACAAACTGAACGGATCAAATTTCTTGACTTGGTCGCGGAACCTGAGGCTAGTCCTCAGGCAGGAGAGAAAGGACTATGTCCTTGAGAGAGCTCTCCCCGTGAGGATCGGGTCCAATGCCTCTCATGCAGTATATGATGCTTGGAATAAGCATTATAATGATGCGGTAGATGTGCGTGGTCTGATATTGGCTACCATGGACTCAGATTTGCTGAAGCAATATGAGAACATGGAGTCGCCAATAGAGATGATCAGCAGCCTGAAATTGAAATTTCAGGAGCAGGTAAGAGTGGAGAGATACCAGTTGGTTAAATCTCTCACTAGCTGCAAGCTACCAAATGATCATCCAGTAAGTCCTCATGTCAGTAAAATGATGGGTTACATTGATAACCTGAGGAAACTGGATTATCAAGTTAGCCAAGAATTGGCAACTGAGATCATTCTGCAGTCACTGCCGTCAAGCTATGATAAGTTCAGAAGGAACTATATCAACAAAGGCTTAACGAAGACGTTGACTGAACTGCATGATATGCTCAAAACAGTTGAGCCAAACGTGAAGAGTACCCTGTACAATCTCATGAAGGAGAAGGGTAGGTTTACAAAACCTAGTGCTGACAAGGGTGAAGACAAAGTTGTCCAGATTTTGAATCATGGCAAGCGTGTGTATCCTGAGCCCGAGTCAGATACCTCTTACGTTGGTAAGTGCTGCTACTGTAAAGAGACTGGGCATTGGAAGAGAAATTGCATTAAATTCATGGAAGATTATGAGGAGTTAAAGTCGATGTATGAGACTACTTCCTCAGGTATTCATGTTATTACTTCAAGTTATACCTTATAGGTATTGGATACTGGTTGTGGCACTGATATTTATTATAATATGCAGAGCCTGAGCAACAGTAGAACGTTGAAGGAAGGACAAGGGGAACTGCGTGTCTGGAAGGAGCTATGGATGCTGCCTCAGCAGTAGGGTTTTCACTTGTAGATGCCTTTGAGGCTTGGTTTTGTATTAAGTAATTGCTACAATGTACCTGCTTTAAGCAGAGTTGTCTTTCATTTTCTTGTAAGAATTTGAATGTTTTTCATTTTGATAAAAGACAAGTTTTGTTCTTTTGATCTTAATGAAATATTAATTGTAGCACCCTATTCAAGGAATGGGTTTTATATCTTAAACCAAAGAGTGCCTAAATGTAACATAAATACCGAATTGGTTTAAACCTGATGAATTAAACCTGATTTTCTTGGCGTAAATGTTTTGGTCACATAGAGTAAGTCGGATTCAGAAACCCCATAGTTATGGACTTTTGGGCTCATTTGAGACTTGAATTCTGCTTACTAGACCAAAAGACAAAGGGCCCATCTTAGCCGAGCTAGAGAAAGGCCCAAAGGCTTATTGGAGATTGAACATACTCATGTATGTGGTCCGATGAGCAGTAATGCCAGAGAAAATTTCCTGTACTTCATTGTCTCTACTGATTACTTCAGTGAGTAAGACTGTGTTCATTTGATGAGACACAAGTCGGAATTCTTTGACATGGTCGAAAGAGTTCCAGAATGAGGTATAGAATCTGAGTGACAGAAGTATTAAGACTCTGGATTAGATCACGAGTGAGAATACTTGAGTCATTAATGGTGTGATCATCTGAATGAGTGTGAAATCGTTTCACAGCTCATTTCTCCTGAAAACCTGAAGGTGTTTCTGTGAGAAAGAATCAGATCTTATTAGAAATGATTAAAGATGTGTCACACGAATCTTCCATGATATTCTTTAAGAATAACGCTCTAGAAATATCTAAGTTTACGCTGAAATAGTTCCACCAATATCAGTTGAAAGACACCACGTAAATGTGGATTGGAATCGATCCAAATTCGTCTTTACTGAGTATTTGTAGTCGTGCTACTTCACTGGTTGTCCTAGGGAAACCAAGGCTTGTTACTTTTACGTCCATTCTGTTTTCTAAGAAGGGAAGTTACTTTCCAAGAAGAACAGTGGGAGTAAAAGTATAACTCGAAGAAATTCGAGAAATACAGGAGGCTGCTCAACCTGTTGAGGGAGAGCAGCGGATGGATTTACAGATTTCTGTAGAATCTACACCTGTAGAGCCTGAAGTTCGCAGATCTGAATGAATCCGTCACTAATCCGAGAGTGATTTCTCGTGATTAGTTGCCATGATCTGATGATCATTGAAAGTGACGAACCTGCGAAATTCACAAAAGCGAAAGTGAGCCCGGACTCCGAAAAATTACACTGTGTGTAAGTTAGCTTCATCGATCCATTCATGGATGGAAGCAAACATATCGGAGTTGGAATCTTCGTTCTGTTGAAGTAGTCAAGGTTTTGACTTGAACAGGAACGAAGTGGAACTGTGCGTTTACTAATAGATAAGTGGGAGCGATGTTGCATTTCTCATAGTGTATGTCAATGACTTACTGATTCTCGGAAATAACGTTCCAATGCCTCAGTCGGTAAAGGACTGGCTTGGGAGTTGTTTTTATGATTGACATGGGTAAAGCCACGTATGTTCTTGGATTTTGGATCTAAAGATAGAGATCCAAAATAGCTGGTAGGACAAAGTCAGGATTCTTATATTGACAAAGTCCTACACGTTTTCAGCATTCCAAGAAGGGTTTTATGCCAATGTCACATGGCATTACGTTAAGCAAGAAACAGTATCCTACGATATCTGCTGAGCTTGAATGCATGGATGAGATTCCATATGCGTCGGCAATTGGATCTATCATGTATGCCATGACACGTACTTGTTTTGATGTTGCTTTAATGTTAAGCAAGACAAGTAAAGACCAGTCAAATCCAGCAAAGAATCACTGGATTGACGTAATGAATATCCTCAAGTATTTGGAAAATACTTAGGATAAGTTCTTGATTTACGGAGAAAGTGAGGTGCTACAAGTCGGTAGAGTCTGAAAGGCAAGTTTCCAACAGACAAAGATGATTTCCGGTCACAGTCCGGTTATATCTTGTGTCTGTCTGGCGGTGCAAGGCACTGTTGCTGACTCCATGACTTAAGCTGAACATTTCGCAGCTTGAGAAGCAGCGAAAGAGGTTGTTTGGAAAGAAAGAGTTCATTACTGAACTTGATGTGATTCCCAGCATAGATGAGACTAGCTGCACATCAGAGGTCCAAACACCTTGAGGGTAGGTATAACCTATTCCGTGAGATAAATGACAGAGGTGTTAAGTAGATCAGCAAGTTTCACCGAATGAGAACGTTGCCAATCTATTAACGAAGCCACTCCTTAGGCCTAAGCATGAGTCGCGGACTGTAGCTGTAGGATGAATGAAACTAAGATGTAGTCTTAATTTCAGTGGGAGTTTGTAAAGGGCTTTACTTAGTTGTTTTGAAAGGTTCATGTAAACATAATATTTTATGTTTATGAAATCTATGATTTCTGGATTATTTTAACTGTGATATAAATAATCGTTCCAAAATGATTCATGTCATTATATATGGGCCATCGAAGTACATGAGTAAGACTTGATCCTGAAACCCCATATTTAACGAAATGACATAAATCATAGTGTCCATAGTCGAAGGTTGTTTAAATTGGAACACCAACAACCACTTGAGACTAGATTGTGTTGAGACTTATGACCAAGTTTCGAGGGGTCATAGATGCGCGGCATCAAAGTCGACACATAGGTATATGTAGGGGAGCATATGACCGGACATGGCCCGCTGATGAGAACTCTACAAGATATTAATATCTGTGTCATAAGAGGTTCTCATATACGACTATAGAGTATAGTCCTTAGACCTGAGTTCGCATGCATGTGGCTGCACATGGATTGATGCACTTTGATCATTGTCTAACGCTGTTTCGTAACTGGGAGCTATAAGGACCTTGGTTGGGTGTATTATGAAGCGTGTAGTTCATAGTGATGGAACAAGATGGGATTTGTCCCTGCCGTTTAACGGAGGTAATATCTCTAGGCCAATCGGAGACTTGATAGCTGGTAAGAGAGTGGCCACTCCCAAACGGACTTGCCCAAGTCGTTTGCATTGTCAGTATCAAATCTGGTCCGATGAACATGGTCTGGCTATATAAGGATGACACGCATCTTGCCTTATGCCAGATCGAGATATTGAGACAAAAGGATTAGGGAATGTAGGATTCCAGTACAAGTGGGAGATTGTTGGGAATGTCCTGAAATCTACTGTACTATCTCTAGAAAGTATGATAAATGTCGAGATCAGACATAAGTCATAAATACTGGGTGATCATGATGACTTGCTAGAGCCCGCTCATGATCTATAAGTTTAGGACTTATTACCAGTATTGTATGATCCCGAAGGGTCACACACCATAGCTAACGGGAAAGTTAAGATGGAATTAATACGTAAGATGCTGAGGCATTTACTGTATTTGTACAGAGAGTTGGGCAGACAACAAATGGGCTTTTGTCTGATTTGTGTCTTGGGCCCAAAAGTCTAATGGACCATTAGTTTAATTAATTAAACTTGGGCCCATTAGTGAGTTAATTAATTGCAACATTTGGGTTATGAAACCCTAATGGCTTCTTGGCGATTTGTAAGAGCAGCCGCAGGCTCTCTCTCCTCTCTCTCTCTCTCTCTCTGGTTGAATTCCATCCGGTCTAGCAGCCATCCGTGCTTGTAAGCGTGTGGATACCAAGGAGGAACAGGTATTCATCTGTTCGTTGATCTCGTCATTACCACCAAATTCCGCTGCAAAGGTAATGTCCAGGTTTGTTTTATGATTCGATTACAAGAACTTAGATCCTTGTTTAAGATTATGCGTTAGGTTGCAATCTGAGAATTGAACCATAAAAAACTCATAATCCTTCAGTTTTCCTATCGCTGGGATCATTTCTGATTTTTTGCCAAAAAAAAATAAAATTGATGTTTTTTGTGGGCCTGTTTTCTATTTTTTTAATCAAATTAACTAAATAGGGCATAAAATAAAAATGCTTGTAGGTCTCATTTTCTGTTTTTTTTTCTTTTTCAAAATAATTAAATAGGGCATAAAAAGTAAAGATGCTTGTGGGTCTCATTTTCTATTTTTTATAAATTAATTAAATAATTGATATTTATTAAGGGTATTTTCGTCTATCAACATTTCATTAAAAAGAAAGGGGTATGAGAGACTAAAAAAGGTATTAGAGACGATTTCTCGAGGTGTAGATTGGAGGAGAAGATTCTCCAGAGAAGAGGAAAGATGAATTTTTTTCCTAACATAATGAAATAAGATTTCATTTTCCTTAAATGATGAAGACTCTTAAAAAAATTTTACATAGAGGAAAGTAAAATTGAAAGAGAAAAATATGAAACATGAAAAAAAAATGAAATGAGGTTAAAATTTTTGCTAATTGTTTGGCAGAAAAGCTAATTTTAGCTTTCCACTTATGAAAACTTTATTATAGCATTTATAGAATACTATCATATAGTTTGGAATTTTCAAAAACACCTACGACAGCAGTTTAGGAAAACGAGCTATAGTACTACGCTATAAATGAGGACTTTTTTGTAGTGGTTCTTTATCCTATTGCCAAACAAGATGATCTTCATCGTTTCTCGGCAACACATATAGCGTATGTTGCAGCTATTATCACAGATATGGAACCTAAATCTTTCAGCCAAGCGATGAAGGATTAGAGAAAGAGAGAAAGTCGAATGTTGGATGGAAATTAAGAGAGAGAGAGAGAGAGAGAGAGAGAGAGAGAGAGAGAGAGAGAGAGAGAGAGAGAGAGAGAGAGAGAGAGAGAGAGAGAGAGAGAGAGACTGATTTGATCTTAAAAGATAAAAACAAATCACTGAATTCTTCATCTTGGACACCTAAAACTTTTAACTTTTTTAGTTTCCCGCCAAAAATTTTCACTTAGTTTTACCTAAGATAGTTGTTGTACTAAAGTTCCAAATAGTTATACTTTCGATCGATGTATTTCAATTTAATTAGTATTACCTAAACTAAAACCTTATTTTCTATTTTTACATTTGATTTTATTGTTTCAATATGTAATTGTGATTGTCGTATGCAATCATAAATTTGGAATGTAGATTTTTATAATTTTTCCTTCCTAAGTTGATTTGTCAATTAGAAAGTGTTTTTAAAAAGTATAAGGAATGTATTGTCTAAATTGTTCAACAATAACCCAAATTTGCTAAAATTTGGTTATATTCTAGTTATTTAGTTGTAATAACACAATATGATTTGATTTGGTGATTATGTTTGGTTTTGTAAAAATTATACCTAATTTCTTTTCAAAGTCAGCTAATACGGGTATACCAGTTTTACTAGTTGTATGTTAGTAATGCGTAGTTATACTAGTATTACTCAGTAATCATGAAAGCAGTATATAATATTATATAATGGAAAATAAGCTTGACTTAGTTGTTTTACATAACAAAAGCTTAAAAACCAATAAAAATCGTAGTACTCTCTTTCGACCCTTCTTAATGACACGATCATGAAGTATGATATGTTTCTCTTTGATGTAATATGCTTCTCATCATCACAAATAGTCCATTATTTCTCACATCCAACCAGTAGAGAAATGTAACTCAAATGCAGTTTAACCTTAATTTCATCTAAACAAAATTATTGTATATCCTAGCTTCTACAATCGACAATGTTATTTCCTCCACTAAAGTCTTCAACATTAAATTATACATGCGATCTTGACGTTTAAAATATATACTAACTTTGATGCTCATTCTATCGTGCAAAAAAAGTACAAATTATTCATGATTTTTAGTAGTATCAGTTTTATTAGTTATACAACATTTAACAGTAATACTAGTTTTACTTAGTTTTCCTATTGTTGGGATCATTTCTGATTTTTTTTTTGCCAAAAAATAAAATAAAATTGTTGTTTCTTTGTGGGCCTATTTTCTATTTTTTTCTTTTTAAAATTAATTAAATAGGGCATAAAAAGTAAAGATGCTTGTGGATCTCATTTTTTGTTTTTCTTTTATAAATTAATTAAATAATTGATATTCATTAAGGGTATTTTCGTCTATCAACATTTTATTAAAAGAAAAGGGGTATGAGAGACTAAAAGAGGGTACACATGATTTTCATTTCCCTCATAAGGGTATTAGAGACGATTTCGATGTGTAGATTGGAGGAGAAGAGTTCTCCAGAGTTAGAAGAAAGATGAATTTTTTTTTTTAACATAATGAAATAAGATTTTTTTTCTTAAATGATGAAGACACTTAAAAAATTTTACATAGAGGAAAGGGAAATTGAAATAGGGAAATATGAAACATGAAAGAAAAAAATGAAATGAGGTTAAAATTTTTGCTAAGTGTTTGGTGGAAAAGCTAATTTTGGCTTTCCGCTTATGAAAACTCTATTATAGCATTTATAGAATACTATCATATAGTTTGGAATTTTCAAAAACATCTACGACAGAAGTTTAGGAAAACGAGTTATAGTACTGAGCTATAAATGAGGACTTTTTGTAGTGGTTCTTTATCCTATTGCCAAACAAGATGATGTTCATCGTTTCTCGGCAACACATATAGCGTATGTTGCAGCTATTATAACAGATATGGAACCTAAATCTTTCAGCCAAGCGATGAAGGATTAGAAGTGGCGTGACGATTTAGGTTTCGAATATAAAGATTTGGAAGATAATCAAAGTCGGACAATCAAAGAGCTTCCTCCAGGGAAGAAAGCGATTGGCAGACAATGGGTATTCAAAGTGAAGTTCCAATCTGATGGAAAGGTTGAGAGATACAAGGCGAGTCTAGAATCCATGAGTAACAATCAAATAGAAGGTGAAGATTATGGTGAAACATTCTCTCCTATTGCGAAAATGGGAACAATTCGTTTGTTTATCGATATTTCAGTTAAACCTGGCTGGAGTGTGCATCAGATGGATATCCACAACTCATTTCTCCATGGGAATCTCGAGGAAGGTGTGTATATATGAATGCTTCCTGGTTTCCAATCTCACAATAATAATCTGGTTTGTCGTTTGAGGAAGTCTCTATATGGTCTAAAACAGGCGAGGAGGTGTTACGTCGAAAGAATTTATGCACTACTGATTGAGTATGGGCTTGAATAGTCATTGGGAGATTAATCGCTCTTCACGTATGAAAATGATCATGTTCGTCTGCACTTTCTTGTCTACGTCCTCGATGATTTGATAATAGCCGGGAGTTGGGTAAAGGCTACTCAAAAATTCAAGGATTACTTGTCTTCATGTTTTCATATGAAAGACCTAGGAACGTTGAAATACTTTCTGGGAATAGAAGGTGAAAGGAATGAATCGGGTTTTTGTCTATGTCCACAAAAAATATGCTCTCAGGATCATTTCCGAAACAAGGTTGCTTGGTGCCAGCGATTTTCCTCTTAAGCAAAATAATAGTTTGGCTCATTGTACTTATGTATTATTACATGATCCTACAGTGGATCAGAAGCTACTTTGGAAGCTGATATGTTTGGGAGTAACACGCCTGAATCTCGCGTATACGGTTCATGTTTTAGCAGTTCATGCAAAAACCGTGAATTCATCATTGGATGGCTGCACTTCGAGTGGTTTGATATTTGAAATTTGATCCTGGGCAAGGTACCCTTTTGAGCTCTGATAACAGTGTTATAATCACATGATTGCATGATTCAGATTAGGCGAGTTGTTCTCTAACATGATGTTTCAGTCACTGGCTAATTTGTTCAACTAGTCGATTCTCTAGTATATTGGAAAACACGTTAAAAAAGGATAATTCGTCGATCTTTGGCAAATCAGAGTACATGGAAATGGTGTCTCTTGTTCAAGAACTGATTTGGTTGAAAAAATGTTTGGTACGCTTGGTATCAGGCATGATCAGCCTATGATTGTGAAATGTGACAGTAAATCGATGTTACATTTACACCCAAATCGATTACGATCAATCCGATTTGATTGCTTGAACAACAACACGGTCATAATTTTTTTCTTCGATCACACGGAAGAGAACTAAGTTTCTTGAACCCGAAGAAACCGTAAACGAAGGATAACAGAAAACAGAATAAATCAGATACAAAATATGAAGCAGAGGAAAAAAGAACACGCAAGATTAACGAGTTCACGACTCAGAATGAGTACCTACATCTGGGTCTCACACAATGCAGCAAACCACTATCTTCGTGAGGATTACAAGATCGTCTCTCTCTCTCTCTCTCTCTCTCTCTCTCTAACAACAATCAATCTTTTGAGAGAAACACCACACAAGTTCCTTATATATACGAGATCAAATACAAGTGATATCTTAACCAGCTTAAAACAATCCTAGATGATAATAACATTGGCTCTTTGACCAGACTAAACCAACAATACATTATGCCAACTTCTCATCTTTACAAAACTAAATGTTTAAGCTGATGATAAGTATGATTTTCCATCACCAAGTTACAACAAAATCCACCTTGATGACAATCATGCTTACCTTCTTAATATCACTTGCATAATTGTGCATTGTCAGGCACGTTGAAACACCTTAGTGTTCAACGATTTCGAGAAAGCTTAAGCTTTCACTTGTTGACAGGGAGGACTTTTGTCAACATATCTGGAAGGTTCTTCTCAGTAGCTATCTTCAGCACTTTTACATCACCTTGTGCAATGATATCTCTGATGAAATGCATCTTCCTACTGATGTCATTTGTTCTTTCGTGATGAACATTATTCTTTACAAGGAAAAGAGCACTTTGTGAATCACACAAGACATCAATAGACTGATGCTTGAACCCGAACTCTTCAGCTAATCCTTTTAGCTATATACCCTCTTTCACTGCTTCTACAAGCGCCATATACTCAGCTTTTGTCGTCGACAATGCAACCACATGTAGTATATTAAATTTTGAGCTAATGGTGTTGCCTCCTGCAGTGAATACATAGCCTATGATTGATATTCTCTTATCCAAGTCTGAACTGAAGTCTGAATCGTAGAAACCTTCAACTCTGAACTTCTCTTTCTCCCTGGAGACCAACTTTACTTCCTGTGATCCCTTCAAGTATCTCAGAACACATTTTACTGCATTTCAATGCATTAGACCATGCTTACTCATGTACCTGCTAACCAACCCAACATCATAGGCTAGATCACACCTAGTTCCTATCATGGCATACATGATATTCCCTATCGAATTTGAGTAAGATTATCATCCATGGTTGTCTCTGCTTCATTATCCTTTAGTGCAGATTATTTGAGTTGAGCTCTTATTTGTGTTGCAACAGACTTTGAGTCTTCCATATTAAACACCTATAGAATCTTTCTGATGTAGCTTGACTGTGACAGAGTAAGAACTCCACCTTCATGATTCCTTTTTATGTCCATACCCAAGATTCTTCTAGTCGGACCTAAGTCTTTCATCTCAAACCTGCCACTTAGAAGCCCATGTACCTGATTTATCTCAGTCGTGTCCTTTGATGCTACCAACACATCATCTACATAAAGCATTAGATAAAAATATCCTCTTTGATTCAGTTTCTTGAGATACACACAGTGGTCATAATCGATTTTCTTAAAGCCATGACTGAGCACAAACTGATCGAAGCACCTATTCCATTGTCTGGGTGCTTGCTTTAACCGTATAAAACTTTCTCTAGTTTGCAAACATACTTATCCTTTCCTTTAACCTGATGGCCCTCTGGTTGTTCCATGTACAGCTAGCTCTTCTTTAGTTACCCCATGTAGAAAAACAGTTTTTACATCTAAATGTTCTAACTATAAGTCCAAGTTGACAGTCACTGAGAGAAGGAACCTTATTGACACATGTTTTACTACTGGGGAGAAAACATCTTGATAGTCAATACCTTATCTCTGAGAGTAGCCTTTTGTTACTAATCTTGCTTTATGTCTAGGCTTCTCCACACCTGGAATCCTTGGTTTCAATCTGTAGACCCATTTGCAGCCAATAATCTTTATGTTCTCTGGTTTCTTTATTATTCTTGTGGAGCGATTCCATCTCTTAATTCATGCCTTCAACCCATACGTCTTTTTCCTTGCTTTTGATTGCTTCAGTAAAGTATCTAGGTTCTCCTGTACTTACCTCTACTGCATCAATTAGAGCAAATGCATATAGATCATAATCTTCCAATCTTCTTGGTAAGACTATCTCTCTTATTTCTCTATCTCTTGCTATCTGATGGATGTCTGGATCTCCTTCTAGGCCTTCTGTTGTTACAACATCTTCATCATGATCATACTTTGCGTCACTTGTATGTGCAGATGTTCTGACATAATTATCTTCATCTGAAACTTCAAGTTTATTTTTCTTGAGTAACTATGTAGTTTCCAAGATGAATTTTCCTTCAGACTAATTTCAGAAGTTTCCAGTTTATCTTTTTCTTCTTTCAGATCTTTGAAGACTTTGTCTTATACAAATACTGTATTTCGGCTGATTACACATTTCTTTTCCTCTAAGAGCCACACTTTGTAGCCTTGCACTCCAGGCAGATAACCAATGAAATGCCCTTCAGTGCTCTAAGTTTCAATTTTCCTTGATATGTATGAACATAAACAACTTAGACAAACCTTCTCATATGCTTGTGTCTTGGTTTCTTTCCTAACCAGAGCTGTTCAGGAATGCTGTTGTCAATGGCTAAGGAAGAGCTTCTGTTGATATGATAAACCGCTGGGGATACAGCCTCTGCCCAAAATGATACATCAAGACCTAACTCATCAATAATTCACCTCACTTTCTCCATTATTCTTTTGTTCATACGCTCAGCAACTCTATTTTGTTGAGGCGTATAAGAACATGTTATATGTCTCTGAATCCCTTGTTGCTTACAGAATCGAGCTCTCGGTTACAGAAATCTAGGCCATTATTTGTTATTAGACATTTCACTTTCTTATTGACTTGATTCTCTACCAGCTTATTTCATTCACAGAATTTTGCAAATGATTCATTCTTTGTAGTCAGGAAGAAGACCCACACCTTTCTTGTATAGTCATCAGTTACTGACAAGAAGTACTGCTTTTTTGACAGACTTGGTGTTGTGTTTTGAAATCCCTATAAGTCAACATGAACATACTTGAGAGCTTCCTTGGAGTCATGCTTTCCAATGTTGAAACAAAACCTTTTATGTTTTCCCATTATGTAGCTCTCACAGAACTTCAAGTCATGAATCCTCCTCTTGTCTATGATATCTTTGCTTGCTAGAATCTGCAAATTCTTAATGCTCATATGTTCTAGAAGTCTATGCCATAATATCGTTTTATCCATAAGTGATTTCTTAGCCATACTACTGTTAACTTTTCCTATCACAATTTCACCATCTAAGAGATATAATGATCCATCTAAGGTGCCTTGAAGAGCTAGCTTACCATCTTTGTAGAATCTTGTTCTACCCTTACCACCAGCAAGGTCAATACCTAATCTATCCAGAGTTCGAGTGGACATTAGATTTCTTTTGAGTTTAGGAATGTACCTGACATTTGTCAGTGTCTTGAAAGATCCACCATAAGATTTGATGTTTACTAGCCCTATTCCATGAACATCAACAGAATAGTCATCACCAAGTAAAACCTTACCTGAAGTGAGCTCTTAAATGTGTTGAACCAGCCCGTCTTGATGTCATATGGTAAGAGAATCCAAAATAAATCACCCATTTGTGCTGGTGCCACTTCTCTGTTACAAACAGAGCATCACATTCTTGTTGTATGTCTATGATCACAGCTTCTTCAGCTCCATCCTCTTCATTTATTTTGCATGCCTAGCAGTCCTTCTTTATGTGATCCTACTTCTTACAGTACCAGCAACTTAGTTTTGGCTTTGTTCCGGATCTTGATATGCTTTTCCCATTCTTGTATTTCGTTTGTCCTTTCTCAGATCTACCACAAGCTACATATGTGTCACCAGCTCTACTTGATCCTCTTGTTTCTTTTGCCTCCTTTAGTTCAATCGCTTTTGACTTTGCAGCATTAGTAACATCGTCAATAGTCAAAGTCTCTCTACCATACTTGAGTGTTTATTTTAACTGGTTGTAAGATGACAATAGAGAACTCAACAACAAAATCGCTTGAATCTCCTCTGAGACAGTTCCCTTCACACTACATAGACAAGACACAAGTTTCAAGAAGTCATCTATGTTCTCATCAATGATTTTTGATTCAGCCATTTTGAACGTATAGAAATTTTGGTGCATGTGAATACGATTGAGAAGAGTCTTTGAATTGTATAACCTTTCCAAGGTTGGCCCAGATTATTGCAGCAGTCGTGTATTCCTCAATCTTTTGATGAACGTGATCTCCTAGATTAAGTATGATCATGTTCATCGTCTTCTCAGCTCTTTTGAGTCTTTCTTTTTCAAGCTTCTGCACTCATTCTTTGAAGTCGTCTTCATCCTCACCTTTCTTCATCGTTATCTCCGTTGTTGATGTTGTCGGAGTTTCCACCATTGCATCATTTAATCCAAGAATTGAAAGATGCCATCATTCTTTTCTTCCACATCTAGAAGTCGCTCTTGCCGTCAAAACATGTGATCTCGATCTTCGACATTGAATCACTCATGAGAAACAACCTAGCTCTGATGCCACTTGTTACATTTACACCCAAAATCGATTACGATCAATCCAATTTGATTGCTCGAACAACAACATGATCACGATCTTCATCTTCAATCACACGGAAGAGAACTAAGTTTCTTGAACTTTAAGAAACTATAAAATCAAGAAGACAAAGTAGAAACAGTGGATAACAGAAAACATAATGAATCAGAAACAGAGTATGAGGCAGAGGGAAGAAGAACATACAAGATTAGCCAGTTCAGGATTCGGAATGAGTCTCTACGTCTGGGCCTGACACAATGCAGCAATCCAATGTTTTCGTGAGGATTACAAGATCGTGAGCTCATTTAGCCCTCTCTCTCTCTCTCTCTCTCTCTCTCTCTCTCTCTCTCTCTCTCTCTCTCTCTCTCTCTCTCTCTCTCTCTCTCTCTCTCTCTCTCTCTCTCTCTCTCTCTCTCTCTCTCTCTCTCTCTCTCTCTCTCTCTCTCTCTCTAACAACAATCAACCTTTTGAGAGAAAGACCACACAAGTCCCTTATATATACGGAAACAAATACAAGTGATATCTTAACCAGCTTAAACCAATCCTAGATGAGAATAACATTGACTCTTTAACCGGACTAATTCCATCCATATTTTAGGCCAACTTCTCATATTTACAAAACTAAATGTTTAAGCAGATGATAAGTATGATTTTCCATCACCAAGTTACAACAGTCGGCAATCTATATTTCTACAAATCATTTGTTCCATGAAAAAATTCAAGATGAGGTACTGACTCGCAATATTCTTCTCCAACACGTCAATACGAAGATGCAACTTGCAGATATTTTTACTAAACCTATTGGGAAAGATGGTTTTCAGCATTTTCGATTCAAGCTGGGCATACAAAATTTATACACTCCAACTTGAAAGAGGAGGAGGTATTAGAGTTAAGTTAAGTTCGGTTATTGCTGATTAAGATGATCCGCATACATTTTAGTAAGATCATTATATTCCGAAGGAGACGATATACGAAGGTGGTCAGTTTTGTAAATATAGACATTTGTTGTAACTAGTTTTTTGTTGGGGTCATGCGTTGTAACTAGTTTAGATTCTCCTATATTTCAGTCTTTAGTTATTTTGTCAAGCTTTATATGCACGATCACTTGATCTCAGTCAATACACAAAAAAATTCTTAGAGCTTCTGATTTCTTGTTGCTACTCCTTGCGGGTACGCGAAAAACATCTAATTCTGATGTGCTTCCGAGTTTACCGCACCAAAACCGTTCGTCAATGTTCCTTAAGGAAACTGAAACACCGATCAAAGGAGATTTACGACTAAGCATAAACGGATGTCTTTGGTTCATCGAGCCGTAACCTTTGACGACCTAAAGCTAATCAAGAACGCAATGAAAATGGTAATAATTTCAGTTTTACTTACAAAAAAAAAAAATAATATAGAAATTGCACAAGAGGTGTGACATGATGTATATATATTATATTAGATTGATCTTACTTGTAACAATTTCCCGTTTTAGTAGACCGTCAACGATTTTTGCTTGTTTCGTTCTGTATAGACTGTCAACGATGTTATCCTTGGAGTATCTCAGGCTGGAGTCTCGCAATTTGAAGAGAATATACGGTAAATAGTTATGTTTCGCTGTTAATGAACATTAGATTATTATATCAGCGTGAAAAATGTAAGGATTTTTAGATAAATGTAATAGGAAACAAAAAGAATCCATGACCTAAAGGAATAAGGCTAAGGGCAGCTCTGCTTGTAAACATAAGACCGACTGCTAGAATCCAGGCAAATTAATTAACCTCATATAATCACAAGATTATATTAAAATTATCTTTTATGGATCAAGTCACTTACATGGCCCCAAGTGTTTATGGTCATCCCGTGTAAGATTTTCGAGCGTTATATAATATGTTATCATTTTTATTATTCAGTGATTAAGACTTAACGATCTCACTTGTCTTTGATCAAGCGTTGACAATGCATTTTCAAAGTTATATGAACAAGATGACCATTTCTTTAACCATCGATCCAACGGTCATTAGTAATCCTCATCGGCCTTGTGATGACTGAGAGGAATCTCTAAGAAGCATCAAAGCTGCTGTCGAATTAAAAAGTTATACTCAGTACATTGAGCTATATATACATATTAGGATCCGACCCGCACTCGTGCGGATATTTTTTCATTTTGATTGACATTAAAGAATTGTTTGATTTTTAAAATTTTGTTTTAGGGTTGAACCTAAATTTATGTTAATATTGTTATTTTTAGTATAAAAAGGTTTATATTCATTTCTAGGTATTAATATATGATAATTTGTATTTGTTTTTGAATGAGTTTTAGAAAACATTTGATTTTGCTTTAATCGTTTTCGTTCACATCGTGTTATTGTTTTATTTTAAAAAATTTAAGTTACATCACTCTATTTAGTATTGATATATAGTAGTTAAATAATTATTTGACTGTTTATATTATAGTTCTTATTTTATACATGATTTTTTTGTTTAGTTTGTGAATCAGTTTTGGACGCAATTTGATTTTGTTTTATTTGCTTTTCAATGATTATAGAATTGATTCAAAGATAATAGATAACTACAAAATCTATAAAACTCCAACAATAACTATTACTGTACACGTTTAAACTAAACATACTGTCGAAAAATCAAAAGTTGAAAATAAATATAAAAGATAGTCATCACAGATTACTAAAAATCTTTTTGAAAACAACATTCATGGTTTTTTTTTTAGGTTTACCTTCTTTGTCGACAATCAAAAATTTTAATCCCTTCTTCGAGGTCACCTTAGATATTACTACATAGAATTGTCCGTGTGAAAACACAGGTCTTGGTAGAAATATCCCAACTTTTGATAAGGATTGTCTTTGGCTCTTGTTGATTGTTATAGCAAAAGCCACTAACAAAGACAATTGTCTCCTACACATTTTGAATGGAAGTTTTGTATCTGATGGTGTTATCAACAACCAGTAATAACTCTTGCTTCCACCATAAAATCGTATAGCTCGGTAATTTGAAGTCTTGTCCCATTCATTAATCCCCCGGTTTTAAGCAAGTAGCAGAATATATTAAAAGAGTATATGAAGTAACAGAATAGGGTTATAAGACTATTAGTACCTATAGGATCAATATTACGAAGCAACATCACAGGACAGCCAATCTTCAACCTTATACTATGGTTTGGTAGCCCAGAAACCTTAATACTATTTAGAAAATCAGAACTAAGTGCTTTATTGTTTACTGAGCTTGTATCAGACAGGTCTATACTATCTGAACTGTAGTAGATCCGTTCCTCACCTGAAATTCAAAGAAACATTAGTATATGTTTAAAAATAATTTCGCATAAGTTTAAGAAATAATTCTGAACTTACCTTTGAGCCTATCTATTATATGCTCATTAATCATATTGACATCCTCGTTTGTTGGACATAGTATAGCTCTTTCTTGGAAAAATTTTGGTTCCTTAGCTGCTTGAAGCAAAGCAGTTTCTCCGTATATTTATACTCAGTAGATTGAGCTATATATATATATATATTCTTTGGTTTACGGAGCGAGAAAAATACTTAAAAGCTGTCGAATTAAATAGTTATACTCAGTAAATTGAGCTACATATATATTCTTTGGTTTACGGAGCGAGAAAAATACTTAAAAGATAAAACTTGAAGAGAGACAGAAAAACTATACAAAATGAAGATTCAATATGTATAATTTTGATGGAACTAAGACTTCATACTTTGATGGAACTACCACTCGCCGTCGCCCGTACCGCCAAAGAAAAAAGAACTTGGAGACGAGTACCCGAGTTACCAACACCAACCAAGAAGCCGAAACCTTAAAGACTGACGAACCGTGAAGCCTCTCTCTCTTTCTTCTTTCTTTATGTTGTAACTCTCTCTCTCTCTCTCTCTCTCTCTCTCTCTCTATCTCTCTCTATCTCTCTCTATCTCTCTCTCTCTCTCTCTCTCTCTCTCTCTCTCTCTCTCTCTCTCTCTCTCTCTCTCTCTCTCTCTCTCTCTCTCTCTCTCTCTGTAACTACTATGTTTCTCTCTGTAACAAAAACGAAGAAGACAACGTTGTTTAGTTGACCAATCCGTTTAAATAACGAATTGCCGGCGAACTTATCTGCTCGAGCTGGAATAGGGTTTACGTCTAACTGGCCCAAACTGATTATAACTGGCCCAGCTAAACTTAGCTCGTTATCGAGTCCAAAGATGAAAGGACGACCAACAAATCTCCACCTTTGTCGTATCATTCAGACACAACACAAGAAATTTATCCGCTTTCTCTATTTCTTTCTCTTGAACCCTCTAATGGTGACTCATGACCTTCCTGAGTCAATTACCAGAAAGTGAGTCACCTTCAACGATACTCCACCTCCAACAAAATCTCCTTGTCCTTCTTATCCTCTGATTCAGATTTCTTCCACCGAATACAACTTTCAAGGCGAACTGAGTAAGTACTTCTCCACTGAGACTCTTAACCTTTTGCATGTATCTTCCGATCAAGTACTAACCTCTATTTCACTCTCCTCTTTTCTTTTCTTTTCTGTAACCTTACCGACCAGACAACGAGGAGATGAACGAGTATGCTCAGATTCCGCCTGATGGAAAGTAAGCCTTCCTTTTCTAGATTTTACCACCTAGGACCTTGTAGATCTGAAAATAGCACCTTTCTGATCTTATGACGATTCCTTTGCCTCTTTACCGAAAAACACTAACATCATGTTTCTCTGTTTTTCTTGCGAGATGATCGAATCGCCAAAGTCATCTGCGAGTATTGCGTCGCCAAGTCAGGCGGCGACTTTCAGCGTCTCGAGGCTCTTATCAAACACATTTACGGGTAAGCTCTTAGTGAGTAATTCTGATGGATTTAGGGTAGTATGATTTTTACCAAGCCTTCATCCAAAATATCTTGAATGAAATGAATCTTAGTAGCAATGTGCTTAGTCTTGTCATGATGTACTGCATTCTTAGCTAGGCATATTTCACTCTGTGAATCGTTGTTTAGTAATACTATTGTAATTCCCAGTTCAATACATAGATCCCTTAGCCAAAGCCCCTCCTTTGTTGCTTTTAATAAAGCCATATACTCAGCCTCTATGGTGGATAACGCCAACACTTGTTGCAATGTAGACCTGCAGCTAATTGTATTCCCCCCAACTTGAAAACATACCATGTGACTGACTTCTTTTTGTCGAGTTCAGATGAATAGTGTTAATCACTCCACCCTTCTATAACAAAGTGATCGGACTTAGTGAATTTCAAACAAACTTCTATAGCTCCTAAAATATACCTTGAAATTCACTTGTTTTCCAGTGATCTCTTCCTAGATTAGCCATAAATCTGCTAGTCAAGCAAATAGCAAATCCCAAATCAAGCAGTGATCCAATCGTGGCATACATTATGATCCCTACTGCACTCACATAGGGAACTGTATTCATGAATTCTGATTCTATCTTATTTTCTTTATCAGTCAAACTCCTCACCTTGAATTGTGAGTTTGTTGGTGTAACTACTGGGTTACTTGATTCCATACCAAAAGATCATAAAACTTGCTTAAGATAGCTTTCCTGAGATAGCTTAAGAGTTCCTTGACATATGTCCTTGATGATGTCCATCCCTAGAATTCTCTTGGCTGGCCCAACAACCTTCATCTCGAACTCTTCACTCAGAATTTTCTTCAGCCTTTTGATCTCTTCAATTCCTTTAACCGCTATGAGCATATCATCTATGTATAGAAGTAGATAGACCTTATTTTGTACTGTAGTTCCTTTATGATATAAGCATTGATCCTTTACACATCTATTAAAGCCTTGAGATTTGATGAATTTATCAAATCTCTGATTCCACTGCCTTGGAGATTGCTTTAATCTGTATAAGGATTTCTTAATAAGACATACCTTGCCTTCTTTCCCTTTTTCCACAATATCCTCTGGCTGCTCCATGTAGATCACTTCATTAAGATTTCCACGAAGAAATGATGTCTTCACATGTAATTGTTCCAATTCCGTATTCAAATTCACCACGATATAAAGCATAATTCTGATTGAGACATGCTTTACAACGGGTGAGAAAATCTCATTATAATTCACTCCTTTAACTGTGCGAATCATTTCGTTACAAGCTGTGGCTTCTATCTTGGTGCTTCTACCCTTCGTATTCCTTCTTTCAGTTTGAACACCCATCACCCAACAACTCTCTGCTTCTTTGGTCTATCAACAATGATCCAGGTTTTGTTTTTGTCCAAAGACATCATCGCCTCGATCATTGACTCTTATTACTTCTTCCAATCATTGAGCCTTTTAGCATGTGATACTGTCTTAGGCTCATTTAGCTCAAGATCATTAGCATTGAGCAATGCATAGGCTACAAAGTCTCCCATATTTAAACCTTGATGGTAGCTTTGTTTTTCTTTTACTTCTATCTTCTTGCAAGAATATAGTTTTCCAAATCCTTAGGTTCCTGCTCCGATGTCCCACTGCTATCTTCTTGTTTTGAATATGTCTTTGACTCTTCTGAACTGACTAAATAATCTGAGATGTCTGAATCTTTTGAGATGTCTTGTGATATATCATGGTTTTTACTAGTTTTATGCCATGATATAAGTCTGTTTTAGAGTCTATTTGTGTTTCTTTAGAGTCTTTTACAGGTTTTATTAGGTACACGCACGTTTGGAGCTAATGTGGTGATTATGGAGCTTATTGGAGTGATTTGGAGATTTGGTCCGAGAGAGCGAACTCACTGTCCAGTTTTGGGATCATGCAACGATCGACGCACACCTGCATCGGTTGATGCACTACGCGAATGGGCCAGACTCGGCGGTTTAATGAAGAATGCTGATATTGCAGAAAAGCCCAGAAGTTCCAGATATTTACACCGAAGCCCAAAACGTGTTTTAGCTATTTAATTAGGTTTTTAGATCAGTTTTTAGAGACGCTTACATACGCTATCATAATTTAGAGCATATAGTTTTTAGAGCTTTTGGGGCTGATTTGATCCTGTACTACACCTTTATTTTGGAGAAGATTTCGAACCCCTTCACTTGTTTTAATCTCTTTTATGATATCTAATTATTCATTGATTATGTTTACATCTTCTATGTCTGAGTAGATTCATAGTTAGGTTTAGGGTTTCTCATTAAGGATTTCATGATTTGCTAGACTTGTTTAATTCAGTTAAGGATTCATATCATATATGTTCTTTGATCTAAATTGTGTTTAATGCTAGTTCTAACCTGATCAATTAGAATCTAGATCTTAGGTAGCTAAATACGACACGAAAGTGTGGTTTAGAATCCGAACTATTTAGGTTGAGCAATTAAACTTCTCTCAAAGGAATTTGGTTTAGCTTAATTGTGAACATATCGAACTTGGAATTAAAGCTGGTTTAATCTGTTAGTAATTGCAAAGGAATTTGGATTGCTGCACTTAGACTTAGAGAATTCTCGCAACGACAGTTGGTTAATTCTATATCCGTGTTTTGAGTTCTAGAACTGTGCTTAATTAGATCCTGGCTGAATGAACTGTCTGCTTGTCTGATTTCCTGAGAACGCCCTAGACTTAGCGCCCTTAATTAACTGCTTTCAAAACCGATAAATCTTGCTACTTGATTACTTTCTCGCATTACTTTTAGTTACATCACATCTGCTTTCTCATAGTTTAATCTCTTAGTTCTTAATCTATCGAAACCGGAGTCTCTGTGGATTCGATACCCTATATACTACAATCACTTGACTGTGCACTTGCAGTAGAATAGGATTAAAACTAGACCCCTATCAAGTTTTTGGCGCCGTTGCCAGGGACTCCGTTGAGTCCTCGATAGATTCGAACCTAGGGTTTAGACTAGGATTTTTATTTTTTTTGTTTTAGTTACTAATTTTCTCTGTTTTCTCTCTGTCGCAGGTACCGATTTCGCATATCGTCGATCGTTGCACCTGTTGTGTCGATCGTCACTAGGCGATTCTGAGATTGAATCGATCATTGCACTGATAGCATCGATCGTTGCTTGACGATTACAGACAGTTTATGCAGACGCGTGAAACTAGAAGTAATCAGAACTTGAACCTCGTTAATCTCGGACTTGAAGAACTTGGACGACTAGAGAGGACTAACAGAAGAGAAAGAAGAGCAAGGATGGTACGTGAACGTTTGATCCTGATACAAGATGCTAACGGTATCCTGAGGGACCGAGATAACAATCCGCACAATGCTGTTGGGCAGAGGATTGATGCTGAGGGACATGTAATCCCGGATATTGAGGAACCTGAACCACAGCCGCAGGCGCAAGGCCAAGGACAGGCCCAAGGTAGACAGATGGTTGTTCATGAGAGGACATTAGCTGACTACAACAGACCGGATGAGTTTCATGCTAACCGGTCAGCTCTAGTACCTCCTGGTTTTGAGAGGAACGATTTTGAGATCAAAACCATCTACTACTCGCTGATGAGACAAAATGCTTTCCATGGTCACCCATCGGAGCAGCCTATGGATCACATTGATCAGTTCGAGGATATAATCACTGGCATGAAGTATGATGGAGTTTGCCAGGATTATCTGTTTCTTAAGCTCTTTCCGCACAGTCTCGCTGGAGACGCTGCTGCATGGCTAAAGCAACTGCCAGCTGGGCAGTTTACTACTTGGGATGCTCTTAAGAGTTAGTTTCTGAGACACTTCTACGATGATGCGCGCTCAGATCAGTCCAGACAGGACATTCTGACTTTCTTCCAAGGTCCTGTGGAGCCTTTAAAAGCTGCCTGGATGAGATTCAAGAAGTATCAGCGTGACTGCCCACATCATGGATTTACTGAGGTCACATTGCTAGGTATCTTCTTCAGAGGCATAGATCTTCCATATCAGACTGCGCTGGATAACTCCAGTAATGCAAACTTCAACACCAGGACTCCTGCACAAGCTAAGCAGTTCATTGAGAACTTAGTGAGCAGCAATAGCTGCAAGTCTACTGATGAGAGGAGGAAGAGATCCGGTGGAAAGGTAGAGAACTTAGAGATAGCTGATATTAGATCTAAGCTGGACACTGTGTGCAATCTCTTGGCTGCGAAAAAGGGAGTGCATTTTGCTCAGGATGTTGAGATTTTAGGAGCTGAGGAAGAGAACCAGGAAGAGGACGTAAACTACATAGGTGGTTCTGGTTTTCAAGGTAACAGATTCGGATATCAGTCTGAGAACAAATTCTTCGGTGGAGGACAGAAGAGTGGATTCCAGAAGCCTTTTGGACAAGGTACTCAAAGAACTTATGGTTCTTCTTCTTACCAAGCACCTCCTGTTACAAGCACTCATGAGAGTAAGATAGAGGCAATGATAGAACAGCTGCTAGAGGGACAAACTAAGATTGTTGTGGACTGCAACAAGAAGTTGGATGCGGTTTATGAGGACCTTAATGGTAAGTTTGAGTCTCTGAACATTCATGTGAAGCAGTTGGACACTCAGGTCGGTCGATGCACCCCTAGCGTCGGTCGTTGCAGGTCGTGAACAGACAGACTCGTAGGATTCTGATGGCATTGATGCAGATTTAGAGCTTGATAGTTTATTCCCTGAAGTCTCTGAGATTACTCAGCAGGAGATTTATGCACAATCCATTAGACTATATCCTTCAGTGTCTGAAGTGATTAAGCAAGAGATTGAAGAGCTTAAGCAGCTGGAAGAGATTGGTGAAGAGTTGGAAGAAATTCCATCATCTGATGATCCACCTTATCATCCTTGTGTACAGAGGTACTTGAGAAAGATGTTGCCTATGGATGAAGAGCTGAAAGATTGGGTGATTGTGGTTCCTCAACAAATAAGTGATGTGCTATTAACCAAGGTTCCAAAGAAGCTGCCTGACCCCGGTGTCTTTGTGCTAAATTGTTCTATCTTTGAAGATAGTTTTAGGCGTTCTCTGTGTGATCTTGGAGCTGCAGGAAGTCTTATGCCATATTCTGTGGCAGAGAAGCTGGGTATGCTGGATTTTTCGCCTACTAGGACCTCTCTTGTCCTAGTTGATCAGTCTATAAGAGTTCCAGAAGGACTCCTTGAGGACATCCCGGTCAGAGTTGGAAACTACTTAGTTCCAACAGACTTCTTAGTGCTGAAGTACCACAGTGAGCAGGATGACGCTTTGATATTGGGTAGACCATTCCTGGCTACAGCAGGAGCAGTAATAGATGTTAGACACAGTCTGGTTTATCTCCACCTGGGAGATGAGCCGCTGCATTATGAGATGGATAAGCTGCGCAAACCCCTGATTGATGGGCAGACATTCACCATTTTGGATGGAGATGATAAGCAGCCAAGTGATACTGTGATTTTGGATCCTGGGGAGCAGTTTACTCCTTCTTTTCTTGGACAAGTTCATTCTGATACGGCTTACTCTCCGCCTTGGATGAGGAGACTTGCACAGAGACAATCAAAGTCTCTGTCAGGATCTCACGGTGCCTGATTCTTGTTCGTCCGGTCAAGCTAATGACCTTAAACAAGCGCTGAGTGGGAGGCAACCCACTGTTAGGTTTTAGTGTTTTTCTTTTTGATTTTTGGTGTTTTTCTTAGGAACTTAAGTTTTGATTTGTTTTTGCTTCAGTTTTAGATACAGAACTCGAGTCTGGAGATGTGCAACGATCGTTGCTTCATTGTAACGGTCGTTGCGGGGTGATTACGACGAGGAGATGTGATCGCATTGTGACGATCGTTGCGGTCCTGTGCAACGGTCGTTGCAATTGGTTTAATTGCAAAATTAAGGTACGTGCACTAAACCGGAATCAATTTGGTTCAACCAGCAACGATCGTTGCTTGACTGCAACGGTCGTTGCACCCACAATCGAGGTAAGTGCCTTAAACCCTTCTCTCCTCTTTTCTTCTCCACTCCGCCGTCCGTACAACCGCGATTCCACAATTCTAAATCTTTCATTTCTTCATCATTTTTTGTGATTCAAAGCTTGATTCTACTTGTTTTAACATCCCCTAGCTATTTCTATAACCCATTTGCAAAGATTCCAAGGTAAGAGCTCTCATTTTCATGATTTTCAGAATTGATTTTAGGGTTTAGAAATTAGGGATTTTTAGGCTTGAAATTGATGAACCAGTACTGATTAGACTTGATTTAGGTTGTTTAGTGATGGATTCTTGCTGGTTGTGTGGTTCTTGAACGAATTTAGAAACGATTTTGAGGATTTGATTGTCGGCTGTGAAATCGCCTAGCAACGGTCGTTGCACCTGGTGCAACGGTCGTTGCTCTGCGATTTCACAGGGAGTTTTATGCCGAGACTTACATGTTTAATTCTTATTTTGCAGATGCCTCCTCGACCGTCCCGCAAACGCATAGCCACTGCCGCAGTTGCTGCTACAATACATCATGCTCCACCACCAGAGTGGTTCCACCGAGAATCACCACATCCTGAGCCTTATGTGAGAGTTGGTCAGGAAATAGCACCGCCTTGGCCTAGAGCATACCAGACAGAGATCCAGTCAGATAGGGTGTGGCCTAATGATATTGCTGAGTTCCTCAAGACCGCTGAGTTTACAGAGAGGCCACTACTTAACCATTGGGATGAGTTCGACACGTTGTTGTACAATGGTTGGTGTGGCATGACTCTTAAGCCAACCAAGTTTGCAGATTACTCTACTTGCAAGAGTCTGGGCATTGCTGAGCAGGTTCTTACACTGTGTAAGGGCATTGGTCTAGGGACAATGCCTATGCAGCCTTACGACTTGTACCCTGAGTTGGTGAGACAGCTGCTAGCCACTTGCAGAGTAGTTTATCCGGACCCAGACAGCAGGAGTGCCTCAGGAGGTATCTTTACCTTCATGTTCTTAGGAGCCAGGTATCGGATTCCTCTTCTCGATATCTGCAGGATTTATGGATTCAGCACTGAGCCAAGACATATTGGCATGAGTCTTGAGTGGGATATGGAGGAAGCTCAGTTTTTCTGGGAGTGTATTGGCAATGGTCGATACAACTCGAGACAGACACCGGTGAAGCAGGTTAGGCATCCGGTTCTGAGATATGTTATGCGCATCTTAGGATGGACTTTGTTGTGCATGTTTGAAGCCAACAAGATGCGCAAGCTTGAGATGGAGATGCTATTCATTGGACTGAGGGATCAGTTTGACGACACCCCTTTGAGAGATCCCACTAAGGGACTCAACTTGGGAGCTGTTTTCGCTCAGCACTTATGCGACCTGCAGAAGAAGCCATTTGATGGTGTGGACACTGAGACGGTAGGGAGTCTGCTTACTCCCATCTTCATGCATTGCAGGATTCCCTTAGAGGGCACAGAGTGTAATACTGCCAAGGAGTTCCTTGATTTCAGCCACTTGCAAAGCGCCACATGGCTCAAGGAGGGGCGTGTATGGGTCTATTACGACCCTGCCACTGCGAAGCATGGTATAGATCTTCCTGCTACCGGTCATACACGGATTGATACGCTGGATGCATTGAGACTCCGACCACCTCCGAGAGATCAGCGCAGCGTTCCTTCTATGGCTCATCCGCTGGGAGAGCCTTCTACGAGAGATTCATCTTCCTCTGCACCTCTTGCGCCTGCTGCTGCTCCTGCTGATGATATTGGCCCTTATCCCAAGATTTCAGTGCCTTATGGTGATATGTCTGTGGCAGAGTGGAGAGAGCGTGAGGATGGTATTCTACGGAGCATCTGGAACTTCATGCGTACCTGTACCTGCAGGAGACAGCCGCAGATACACCATCCAGCACCTTCACGACGTAGACGACGATCTCCGACTCCCGGTTCTTTGAGTGGTACTGATCGTATTGATGGGATGGAGGATGAGTGATTGAGTATTGGCATCTCTAGACATTCGGTTATCTACTCTTTTATCTTTTCTTTCTCTTTTGCACTTTTTCTTTTGCTTTTCTTAGGATGTTATTGTTTATGGATGTTATGCTTGATTTGATACATCAATTGCTTTGATTTTATTCTCTTTTCAGTGTTTTCAGCTTGCAGGATTCGAAATTTGATAGATTCCAACGGACTAACCTGCTAACTTGCTGACTGATCCGAGTATTCGCAGTGCGTCGATCGACACACCACTGTGTCGATCGTCACAACACGATCGAAATCGCATTGCAGCGATCGTTGCGGTCCTGAGCAACGATCGACCACACACGAAAAATCGCCCAGCAACGGTCGATGCAGGTGCGACAGAGGTAAAATCAGACAGAACTCAATCGTCCATTAACATTTTTGTTTTTCTTTTTACAAACCCTTAGCTTGACACTACTGGGGACAGTGTGTCTTAAGTGTGGGGGAGGTGCTACTGACTTTAGCTTTCTGTTTTCTTAGAGTCAGTCCAGTTTTTCAAAAAAATTGTTTTATTGAGTCAAAACAAGTTTAAGTAAGAAACAATGACTTTTTGAGAAGATTAACAGCACTTTATGGGACTTAAGTAACCATTGGGACTAGTTTGCAGATGATATATGACTATTAGAAAACCCAGACACAAATCAACCTATTGAGGACACCCACATCACTTCAGGTATCAGAGGATCCTTTTACTGACTTCACCTTAATACTGACATAATTTTCTCACCTAAGGGCTTGGTATACCTTGTGTCGGATTCCCTTGTTAGTTCTGACATAGCCTGTAAACCTGTCCTATTTAGTTCCCTTCTCCCCTTCCATTAAAAAAAAAAAAAAGATAATAAATTGAGGATGAGTTAGTAACTCCGAAGTGGTCTCTGGGAGTGGTAGCTACAACTATCATATCATGTGCATCCATAGAATGTGTCCAAAGTACACCCCTTAACGGGAAGAGCACTGATAAAAAAAAAATGATACCCAATGGGGAAAAATTAGAATGCTAAGGAAGGGAAAAGAGAAGAAAGGGACCAAAGAAAGATAGTATGGTGGTCTAGAGCTGACAAGGTAAGAGTCCATGTGCCTTTGATCGATACTCCTTAGGTGAGACCGCACTTAAATACTTGCAGAAGTCAGTAGGGTGAATTTGAATGCGTGAATGTGATTGTGGAGTTTACTTAGGACAGTTGCTAAGTGTGGGGGAAGTATATGTTGGTCTTGATGTCTGCAGGTGAAATCTTTCATGTGGATTACTAAAGAGAATCTGAGTGTTATTGCTTCAACGATGAAAAGAGTTTCTGAAGAGTTTTCAAACCTCTTCACCATTCTAGTTCTTTGTTTTGCTTGAGGGCAAGCAAAGGTTAAGTGTGGGGGAGTTGATATATCATGGTTTTTACTGGTTTTATGCCATGATATAATTTAGAGTCTATTTGTGTTTCTTTAGAGTCTTTTACAGGTTTTATTAGGTACACGCACGTTTGGAGATAATGTGGTGATTATGGAGCTTATTGGAGTGATTTGGTCGATGCACCTAGTGCAACGGTCGATGCAGGTGCGACAGAGGTAAAATCAGACAGAACTCAATCGTCCATTAACATTTTTGTTTTTCTTTTTACCAACCCTTAGCTTGACACTACTGGGGACAGTGTGTCTTAAGTGTGGGGGAGGTGCTACTGACTTTAGCTTTCTGTTTTCTTAGAGTCAGTCCAGTTTTTCAAAAAATTTGTTTTATTGAGTCAAAACAAGTTTAAGTAAGAAACAATGATTTTTTTAGAAGATTAACAGCACTTTCTGGGACTTAAGTAACCATTGGGACTAGTTTGCAGATGATATATGACTATTAGAAAACCCAGACACAAATCAACCTATTGAGGACACCCACATCACTTCATGTATCAGAGGATCCTTTTACTGACTTCACCTTAATACTGACATAATTTTCTCACCTAAGGGCTTGGTATACCTTGTGTCGGATTCCCTTGTTAGTTCTGACATAGCCTGTAAACCTGTCCTATTTGGTTCCCTTCTCCCCTTCCATAAAAAAAAAAAAGATAATAAACTGAGGATGAGTTAGTAACTCCGAAGTGGTCTCTGGGAGTGGTAGCTACAACTATCATATCATGTGCATCCATGGAATGTGTCCAAAGTACACCCCTTAACGAGAAGAGCACTGATAAAAAAAAAAAATGATACCCAATGGGGAAAAATCAGAATGCTAAGGAAGGGAAAAGAGAAGAAAGAGACCAAAGAAAGATAGTATGGTGGTCTAGAGCTGACAAGGTAAGAGTCCATGTGCCTTTGATCGATACTCCTTAGGTGAGACCGCACTTAAATACTTGCAGAAGTCAGTAGGGTGAATTTGAATGCGTGAATGTGATTGTGGAGTTTACTTAGGACAGTTGCTAAGTGTGGGGGAAGTATATGTTGGTCTTGATGTCTGCAGGTGAAATCTTTCATGTGGATTACTAAAGGGAATCTGAGTGTTATTGCTTCAACGATGAAAAGAGTTTCTGAAGAGTTTTCAAACCTCTTCACCATTCTAGTTCTTTGTTTTGCTTGAGGGCAAGCAAAGGTTAAGTGTGGGAGAGTTGATATATCATGGTTTTTACTGGTTTTATGCCATGATATAAGTCTGTTTTAGAGTCTATTTGTGTTTCTTTAGAGTCTTTTACAGGTTTTATTAGGTACACGCACGTTTGGAGCTTATTGGAGTGATTTGGAGATTTGGTCCGAGAGAGAGAACTCACTGTCCAGTTTTGGGATCATGCAACGATCGACGCACACCTGCATCGGTCGATGCACTACACGAATGGGCCAGACTCGGCGGTTTAATAAAGAATGCTGATATTGCAGAAAAGCTCAGAAGTTCTAGATATTTACACAGAGGCCCAAAATGTGTTTTAGCTATTTAATTAGGTTTTTAGATCAGTTTTTAGAGACGCTTACATACGCTATCATAATTTAGAGCAAAGAGTTTTTAGAGCTTTTGGGGCTGATCTGATCCTGTACTACACCTTTATTTTGGAGAAGATTTCGAACCCCTTCACTTGTTTTAATCTCTTTTATGATATCTAATTATTCATTGATTATGTTTACATCTTCTATGTCTGAGTAGATTCATAGTTAGGTTTAGGGTTTCTCATTAAGGATTTCATGATTTGCTAGACTTGTTTAATTCAGTTAAGGATTCATATCATATCTGTTCTTCAATCTAAATTGTGTTTAATGCTAGTTCTAACCTGATCAATTAGAATCTAGATCTTAGGTAGCTAAATACGACACGAAAGTGTGGTTTAGAATCTGAACTATTTAGGTTGAGCAATTAAAATTCTCATAAAGGAATTTGGTTTAGCTTAATTGTGAACATATCGAACTTGGAATTAAAGCTGGTTTAATCTGTTAGTAATTGCAAAGGAATTTGGATTGTTGCACTTAGACTTAGAGAATTCTCGCAACGACAGTTGGTTAATTCTATATCCGTGTTTTGAGTTCTAGAATTGTGCTTAATTAGATCCTGGCTGAATGAACTGTCTGCTTGTCTGATTTCCTGAGAACGCCCTAGACTTAGCGCCCTTAATTAACTGCTTTCACAACCGATAAATCTTGCTACTTGTTTACTTTCTCGCATTACTTTTAGTTACATCACATCTGCTTTCTCTTAGTTTAATCTCTTAGTTCTTAATCTATCGAAACCGGAGTCTCTGTAGATTCGATACCCTATATACTACAATCACTTGACTGTGCACTTGCAGTAGAATAGGATTAAAACTAGACCCCTATCAAGCTGACGACATATTAATTTCTGAACCTACTTTATGTGATCCTTGAACCAACTTTGTACTGAATGTGACCGTCTTGGTCCTTTTCCTTTTATTTTTCTTCTCTTAAATTGATTTCTTATACAATTTTTCCTCATCAAAGACAACATTCCTGCTGATAGTAGACTTTCCTTCCTCGGGTAACCAGATTCTGTAGCCTTTTGTTCCATGTGGATATCCCATGAAGATTCCCTTGATAGCTCTAGGACTCATCTTATCATGTTTCGTATGGAAATATACAACACACCAAAATCTTATGAGATGTCCATAATCCACCTTTGATTCTGACCAAACCTCCTCTGGGTTTCAAAGCTATGTTAGGAGTTCTGTTTATCAGATAAACCGTTGTAGCTGTTGCCTCTGCCCCCAAAACTCTTTTACAACTTTGATTCTGCTAACATACATCTGATTTTGTCTGCAATCGTCATGTTCATTCTCACAGAAACCTCATTCTGTTGTGGTGTATAGGTACAAGTCATCTGCCTCTTAATCATGAATTCCTTGCACAGCCTATCCATCTGAATGTTGCAAAATATAATCCGTTGTCTATTATAAGACACTTAATCCTTTAACCTGTTTGATTTTCCACAATCTCTTTCCATTCTGCAAATGTTTCATAAACCATCATCTTTACTCCGTAGAAATCTTATCCAAACTTCCTAGAGTGATTATCAATGAAAGTTAAGAAAATTTCCACCCTGAAAAACATTCCACATTATAAACTGATCCCCACAAGTCGCTATGAACATATCGGAGAACCTCTTTTTTGTATAATTTCATGAACATATCTGAGAACCTCTTATGTTACTTCCCAAGTACACATTCTTCACAGAATTCTAGAATATGAACCTCTTTCTTATCAAGGTAGCCTTCCTTTACAAAGATATTCATGTTCTTGAGGCTCATATGTCCTAGTCTGGAATTCCATATGTTTGTAATGTTGATTCCATCTCTTGCAATTGCAGCTTCTGAACTGATAATTGTTCCTTGTAGATAGTATAACTCGTCCTGATACTTTCCTGATAACATCTTATGTCCTTGTTTACAGAAACATACTTTGAATCCTTCTCATGTATAATTGCAACCATTTTTTCCAGTTGGTCATCTGATATGAGATTTCTGCCCATGGTAGGCATATATCTCACATCAGTGAGAATCATGGTTGAATTATCAGGATCAGTATCTTTAACTTTCATATTCCTCTGACTTCAATAAAAGTGTTATTGCACATCAATACATTTCCTACATCCACTTCCTCAAGATCAAACATCACATCCTTGTTGTGAAACGTGCAACCTCAATCCAAAACCCACTCATCTTTGCTTTATGTCAAGATTGCGATTAGAATCGTAGGATGATCCTCTATTGTGGCCATGTTTGCGGAATTGGACTGTTTTTTATTCTTACTTTCTGGACAGTCCTTTTTAAAATGGCCCTCCTTACCACAGACCCAACATTCCCTTGCTTTAGGCTTTGATTGGTGACCTTTCATGTGACATGTATCCTTGCTCTTTCTCTTTCCCCTTGAGTGTTCCTTTTTATTATCTTATCTTCCTCTATTGACGTATAGACCTTCTGATTCATTCATGCTTTTCCCCAAGAGTCCAGCTTCTCTAAGCTCAACTTCTTTAGCATGAGAAGATGTTAAAACTTCTGATAGCGTTAAATATTCCTTCTTGTTTCTATACTTCAAAGTATGATCAAGTGAGGCATACACCTTAGGTAGTCATGATAGCACTTAGATTTCCTGATCTTCATCAAAAATTGTGATGTCTAGACTAGTTAGATCATCAACCAGCTTCTGAAACATATCTATATTCTATTATATGGATTTACAGTCCTTCATTCTGAAACTTGCAAATCTTTGTTTGAGATGGATTCTATTAGGCAGTGTCTTAGTCTGATAATAATCTTCCAATGCCTTCTATACTCCTTAAGCCATACTATGTTTTATTAATTTCTAAAGAACTATAGTTGTTAAACTTGAACAAATTAAGTTATTTTCCCTAAAGTCCCTATCCTTCTTGGACTTAGTAGTAATGGTCGAGTCTGATTTCTTTGAATCAGCATTAGTTGATTCTTCCTCTTCTTTTACGTCATGTCCTTCTGTAATTTCTTGTAGAATACCACCTAGAACTTGCAGTTCTAACTTCATCTGCATTCTTAACTTCCACATATCAAAGTCTCCAGTTCCATCGAACTTTTCCATCTCAGCCTTATGGATTCCATATTTAACACTTCTTGACATCTTCTGCCTTGGTCAAAATCTTTCTTGATCGCAAACCCTCAGAAACAATTGAAAACACCTTGCTTCAACCAGAAGCCTTATGCGCTCTCGATCGAGCTCTGATACCACTTGTTAAGAAATCAGAATACTTCCGGCTTGAATTCGTTACTAGAATTAGTTCGAATCGGATTGATTCTTGTTTGAAGGTTTGTTAATGCGATTGAAAAGTAAAGAACCCTTGAGAATTGTTCATCCAATTACTTGCGTTAATCGGGGAGTGGAAGTAATCCACCATGCTTGTAATATCTTTATTATAAACGATGTGTTTACAAAGATCGTGAACCGCTTGAGACTAATGACTCTGCTTCTCCTTTGCAGCTATTACCGGAGTATCCAAGCAAAGCTCAGCCGTGAAGAATATCGCCGTGGAAGAGATGAGAGTGACTTCTCTACCACGTGCCGTCGACCGTACCGCCGAAGATCAAAGAACCCGGAGACGAGTACCCAAGTTACTAACACAAACCAAGAAGCCGAAACCTTGAAGCCTCTCTCTCTCTCTCTCTCTCTCTCTCTCTCTCTCTCTCTCTCTCTCTCTCTCTCTCTCTCTCTCTCTCTCTCTCTCTCTCTCTCTCTCTCTGCAACTGCTATATTTCTCTGTGTAACAAAAATGAAGAAAATGATGTTGACCAATCCTTTTAAATAATGAATTGCCCGCAAACTTATCTGGTCGAGCTGGAATTGGGTTTACGTCTAACTGGCCCAAACTGATTATAATTGGCCCAACTAAACTCAACTCGTTATAATGCCAAAAGATGAAACGACGACCAACAAATTAAATCATTTTCATAATCTTCTGCATTCTCATGTCTTTGACTAAATAAGATTTCAAAGTGTTTTCATCAGTCCACATATATATCGTTAAATAGTTATGTTGGTTCATGGTTGGACCAGATACTTATACTTTGGCAATTTTGTGATATACTATTAAATCAATTTGATAATCTTTTGCATTCTAGAGGGTAACCGGGTTATGTTAGTTGGCTAAAGTTATTTGGATGGCGTTTATGTGGATGTTAAACATGTTTTGTGATGCTTTGGAGTTTTTTGCTATGACATTGTTCTTTAAGAACACTGAGACACCCATCAAAGGGTATTGAAGGGAAGCTTCATACAAAGGTATTTTGGTAACTGTGTTTAATAACACAGGTGAAAAGTGGTAGGGATTTAGTGGTAGTGTGACCTGACTTTTTAGTGGTGATGAGGTATCATGATATCCTACGTCTGATAAGGCAGTAGTTCGCAAACAATTGATCAGAAGAATATGTGTTTATTAATCCGAATGAAAATGGTTATAAATAAGATGAAAGTATAATGAAAAGTGATAGAGTTACAAAAAGGACTGAGAAAAGATGTTTAAAAGAGATCGGAAGAACAATAGATGATAGCTCGGAGCTTCTAATATGATCGGATGTTCGCTAGTTACTTGCTCTTGTAAAGCCTGTTCCGATCACAATCGAGATCTCTCTTTTTTGCGGGTAGGATAGGCACACAATAGATTATCATTGCATCGTTCCACAATTGAACATGGTTTAAACGCAAATTTCATACTTTTCTTGATTCTCGTATCACCCATATGACTTGGGCTTTTGGATATAAATGGACCATGACCGAAATTTTATCGATTTCAACAATGGGCCGAGTTAGATCGGGAATGCTAAACCCACCCCAACAAAATGTGCTTTTCTGTCAACGAAGAAGAGTAAACGGCTGTGTTTGGTTCATCGTACTGTAAGCCTTGGCGATGTAAAGCTCATTAAAAACACCATAAAATGGTAATAATGTAAGCCTTAACGATGTAAAGCTAATCAAGAACACCATGAAAATCTAAGCCTTGACGATGTAACATATCTCATATTCTAGCTTAATATACAGCCGATGTTAGAAGGAAACCAATTAGAGAGTCTATTAAACCATAATATGCGATTTATAACTAATTTCTTTTTATATTACTTAGGGTGGTTATTGTACTTAGGCCTGGGATTATTATCCGGGATCCGGATCCGATCCGGGATCCGCTTCGGAAAAACGGATATCCGAGATGTCGGATCCGGATCCGGATAGTAAAATCATAGATCCGTCGGTTTCGGATCCGGATCCGGATAATAACAAATTTTAGAACCGGATATCTGATATCCGTTATATATAATAATATAATATAATTTTGTATATATGTTATTCAACTTTAAAATCTCCCCTATTAATACGATCTTGTAACTGGTAACTAAGTGATTTATAATAAACATCCTAAATGTATTTGTATCAACTATAATGGTAATTTTTTTATTGGAAACATGGCTTTTTAAGCCCAAATTATAATTTTTGCTCAGCCCAAAACCTCCCCTATTAGCCTGGTTTAATATTGTCGATCAAAAAAAAAGCGTGGCTTAAACTGTTCTTCTCCTCTTTTCAGAAATTAGGTCACGCAGCAAATCAAGATCAAAACTCATCTTCTCCACTCTCTCTGATATGATTTCTGGTTTTGTTTATACTGAAATAAAGATTTGCGTGTATATTTTGTTATCTTCGTCTACCAATTGTGATTTGAGTTTTCTATGGTTTACAAAAGTTTCACACAATTACAATCTCTAAATTTGATGTTTGATGATAGGTTTCAATTGAAATTAGTTTCATAGATACATGTCATAAGTTTGTAACAGTGTGTATTATACCTTCAAGATATGATGTTCTAAGTTTTGTTGTTTAGCACCTTCTTAAAAGAACTTACGATGTCACTTTTTTGTAGATGGATTCAACAGAAGCGACTACAAATCCTCAGCAGACTATGATCCTGCTGCTGAAAGTCATCCAGAAACACATGGAAAAACTCAAGAGACTGCCTCTTCAACAACTTCTCATGTATCAAAGAAAAGGTCTAAAGTCTGGTCCCATTTTGTGGAAATTGGCATTCATGATAAGGCTAGGTGTATTCATTGCTCGACACTGATTAAATGTAGAACTAAAGATGGTCCCACAACTAGTGCAATGGGAAAACACAGTGAGTCATGCCAATTGACTCCTCATGAGGTATCTGTGGAGAATATGTAAAAAGATGAGGCAGTCGACTTTGTACAATCATAATCAAGTAGATGGGAGTTTTGGGAGTAAAGTACCATCTTTCTTAGCTTTTAGCCAACCTGCGAGTCGTAAGGCATTAGTTGAGATGATTATCATGGATGAATTTCCTTTTAGGTTTGTTGAGCATAAGGGATTTAATCGATTTATGATGGTTTCTCAACCTCGTTTCGAAATGCCTTGTCGATAAACTGTGGCTAAAGATGTCTTGGTGATTTATGAAGATGAAAGGAGCAAACTCAGAACCTTTTTTAGGAACTACAAGGGTAGTATTTCTCTTACTACAGATTGCTGGACGTCCATACAGAATATGTCTTACATGTGCCTTACTGCCCACTATGTTGATGAAAATTGGAAGCTACACAAAAGGGTAATCAATTTCTGCATAGTAGATAATCATGCAGGGGAAAAAATAGGTAAAATGGTTGAGAGGTGCTTGGTTTTTTGGGGAATCAGCAAAGTGTTCACCATCACAGTAGACAATGCTAGTCCTAATGATCTGGCATTGAAGTACTTGAAGAAAAAGCTGACTTCGTGGGGAACAACTATCTTGAACGGGGAATTTCTTCACATGCGTTGTGGTGCTCATATTTTGGGTCTGATTTTGAAAGATGGTCTTCAAGAGGTACATGGGGCAGTCTTAAGGATTTGATCAGCTGTCAGGTATGTTCGATCTTCTCCTAGTAGGCTGAAAAGGTTTAAATAGTGTTTAGAGCATCAAAAGGTTGAAACCAATGCTGGTCTTAGCTTATATGTCTCCTATTTTGCAGTATTTTTATGATGCTACTGTGAATATTTCTGGATCTAAATATGTCACTGAAAATACTGATATACCATGGATTTTAGGGTTTTTAACTATGGTATATGTCTTATTTACCGAGTCTTTTATTATGTTTTGGAGTCTTTTAGGTATGCTTACGGGTCTAGGTACGTTTGGAGCGGATTTAGAGATTATGGCGCATTCTGGAGCTATTTGGAGCATTTGGCCGAGAGGAGAAGTTCACTGTCCAAAACAGAGATTTGCATCGATCGACACATCTCGTGCATCGATCGACACACATGCGAATCAGACTTATTCTTGGCGGTTTAATGAAAGATTTGGAAATTGTACTTTAGCCCAGAAGTTTCTCATAATTACAAAGAGGCTCCAGCCGTGATTAGATCATTATATTAGGGTTTTTAGCCACTTGTTTAGGCTACGCTTTCATACTTTGAGCATAGAGATTTTAGAGCTTTTGGGGCTGATCTGAACATGTACTGCTTCCTGCTTTTGGAGAAGATTCCGAACCCATTTTATTCTTTACTCTCTATTTATGCAATTTATTCATTCATTGATTTGTGTTTCATTAATCATGTCTAAGTAGATTCATAGTTAGGTTTAGGGATTCTCGTTAGGGTTTTCATGACTTGTTAGATTAATTTATCAGTTTAGGATTCATAACTTATTTGTTCTTCAACCTGAATTGTGCTTAATACTAGTTTCTAACCTGATCACTTATAATCTAGACTTTAGGTTATTAAATTGACACGAAAGTGTAATTTAGAATCTGATCTATTTAGGTTGAGCAATTGAATTATCCGCAAATAAATTTGGTTTAATTGAATTGTGAACAAATCGAACTTGCACTTAAGGCTAGTTTAATCTGTTAGGAATTGCAAAGAAATTTGGGTTTCTGCTATTAGACTTAGAGAATTCTCGCTACGAAAGTTGGTTAGTTCTATATCTGTGTTTGAGTTCTAGAACCGAACTTAATTTGATCCTGACTGATAGTTAATCTGCTTGTCTGATTTCCTGAGAACTCCCTAGACTTGACGCTTTTAGTACCTGCTTACAAACCACTCTTGCTACTGATTTACTTTATGTTCTGATTTACTGCTTATTCTCTGTTTCACCTAGCTTAACTTGTCGTTCTACAATCAATCGTAAGGTCTAGAGTCTCTGTGGATTTCGATACCCTATATACTATTGTCACGTCTGTGCACTTGCAGTGTAGATCTAGGGATTAAAACTCTGATCGTATCAAGTTTTTGGCGCCGTTGCCGGGGACTCTTTTGAGTCTTCGATAGATTTGAATTTAAAGTTTAGACTAGGTTTTTCATTTTTATTTTTGTTACTAATTTCTCTGTTTTTCTCTGTTTCAGGTCTGATATCGCTTTGCATCGATCAATGCATCTTATGAATCTATCGACACAAGGTGACATGAGTTGAATCGATCGTTGCATCCTAGCATCGATCGTTGCACTGCGATTACCGACGGTTTATGCAGACTCGTGAGACCAGAAGTAATCCGAACTCGAATCTCGTGAATCTCAGGCTTGAGGAACTTTCTAGACTAGAGAGAACAGACAGAAAAGGTCAATAAGCAAGGATGAATAACAATCCCTTGATTCTGAGACCTGATGATGAGGGTGTTCTGAGGGACGACCAGAACAACCGGTACAATGATGCTGGGCATAGGATTGATGTTGAGGGACATGTGATCCTTGAACCTGAACCTGAACCTGAACCTGAACCTGAAGGTTAAAGGTAGATGATAAATCCTCCTGCTAATGAGAGGACTCTAGCTGACTACAACCGTCCGGATGAGTTCCATGCTAACCGGTCAGCAATTGTACCTCCGGGCTTTGAGAGGAATGATTTCGAGATCAAGACTGTCTATTACTATCTTCTTAGGCAGAATCCGTTCCATGGTCTCCCACATGAGCAACCCATGGACCATATTGACGAGTTTGAGGACTTCATCACTGGAATGAAGTACAATGGGGTAAACTATGACTACTTGTTTCTCAAACTTTTCCCTTATTCTCTCGCTGGAGATGCTGCAGCTTGGCTGAAAAAACTTCCATCTGGGAAGTTTACTACTTGGGATGCTGTGAAGAGAGAGTTGTTGAGGCACTTTTATGATGATGCTCGCTCTGATCAGTCGAGACAGGATATTCTCACCTTTACCCAAGGTCCTACATAGCCTCTTAAGTCTGCTTGGATGAGGTTTAAGAAGTACCAACGTGACTGTCCTCACCATGGATTCTCTGAAGTGACGCTGTTGGGCTTATTCTTCAGAGGTATTGATCTCCACTATCAGTCTGCATTGGACAATGCTAGCAATGAAAATTTCAATACAAGGACTCCTGAGCAGGCTAAGACATTGATTGATAACTTGGTGAGCAGTAATAGTGCCAAGACTGCTGATAGGAGAAGGAAAGAGTCTGGTGGGAAGATAGATAATCTGGAGATTGCTGATATTAGGAACAAGCTGGACACTGTTCATAGTTTGTTGACTGGAAAGAAAGCTGTCCACTTTGCTCAGGAAGTTGAAGTGTTTCAGGCTGAAGAAGATCACCAAGAAGAGGATGTGAAATACATTAATTGCTCTGGATTCTAAGGAAACAGGTTTGGTAATCAGCAAGGTAATAAGTTCTTTAATGGTGGACAGAAGAGTGCTTTCACAAGCAACCAAAACTCTTCAGGCTATGGTCAGACTGCTGGTTATCAGAAACCTTTTCAGCAAGGTAATTCTTATCAGAGGACTTATGGATCATCCTCATATCAGACACCTCCTGCTGCTAGTGCTCGTGAGAGTAAGATGGAAGCAATGATGGAACAGTTGCTGGAGGGTCAGACTAAGACTGTTGTGGACTTCAACAAGAAGTTGGATGCTGTGTATGAGGATCTTAATGGGAAGTTTGAATCCTTGAATACACATGTGAAGCAGTTGGATACCCAAGTGAACCAAATTTCAAGCTCAGTTAAAGGGAAAAATGTTATGGATACCCATATTAAAGTTTGGTCAGTTCATATTGATGATGGGTCAAACCGAGGAGAGAAATTTGAGTTTAAGACAGCTGAACTCGTGGAAGAGGCTGAAAAATCCGAGACTGAAGCAAAACTGTCGGCTGGAATCTGTGATAAATTAACTGCATCGAACGATGCACCATGTGCGTCGATCGTTGCAAGTTGTGGAGCAGACTTACTTGTTTCTTCTGGTACTGCTGAAGAGAAGGCTCACAAGCCTACTACACCTTCCCCAGAGGTGTTTGAGATATCTCAACAGGAACTTGATGAAGCCAGACAGCTAGAAGTGATGGATGAGAAGTTGGAAGAAGTTCCACAACCTGATGATCCACCATATCACCCTTGTGTGCAGAGATACTTGGAGAAGATGCTGCCAATGGACGAAGTGTTGAAAGATTGGGTGATAGTGATCCCTAAGCAAATCATTGATGTTTTGCTAACTCAGATTCCTAAGAAGCTACTTGATCCTGGTATATTTGTGATGAGTTGTTCCATCTTTGAGGATAGCTTTAGGCGCTCCTTGTGTGATTTAGGAGCTGCTGGAAATTTCATGCCATACTCTATGGCAGAGAAGCTGGGAATGACAGATTTTTCACCCACTAGGACCTCTCTGGTTCTAGCTGATCAGTCAAGAAATATTCCAGAAGGAGTTCTTGAGGATGTCCCAGTGAGAGTTGAAAACTACTTAGTTCCGACAGATTTTGTGGTGCTTAAGTACGACAGTGAGCCGAATGATGCTCTGATACTGGGAAAACCTTTCTTAGCCACAGCTGGTGCGAAGATTGATGTGAGGCATGGTCTGATTGATCTCCATCTGGGAGATGAGCCTCTACACTTTGAGATGGATATGCTGCGCAGGCCAAAGATTGATGGTCAAACCTTTAGCATTGAGGATGGACAGGAAGCGCAGAGATGTGAGACTTTAGTTTATTATCCTGGAGAAGAGAAGATGGTGGTTTCTGCAGATTCCACTCTAACATCTTCAGAGCTTGCAACTGCTTCTAAGCAGAAAGCTCTTAACATCAGAATCTCACCAGAGCAAAGTTACGCGTCTTCTAAGCTCGGTTCTACTAACTTTATTGTTGTGGATGCAGGAGAACATCGCATCCCTACGTTCCTGGGAAGAGCTCACACTGATAATGCTTACTCTCCATCTTGGATGAGGAGACTTTCGCAGAGGCACTCACAGTCTCTGTCGAAACCTCCAGGAGTCTGATCTTGTTCATCCGGTCAAGCTAATGACCTTAAACAAGCGCTGAGTGGGAGGCAACCCACTGTTTGGTTTGTACATATTATTTTTGGTGTTTTTCTTAGGATTTTACGTTTTGGTTTTGTTTTTGGTGTGTTTTCACTGCAGAATACGATTCTGGAGATCTGCGTCGATCGTTTCACTTGTTGCGACGATCGATGCAGGGTGATTTGACGAAGAAAAATCGCTTTGTGACGATCGTTGCGGTCCTGTGAAACGGTCGCTGCAAGGGGATTTAACGAAAGAATGAAGTCGCATTGCAACGATCGCTGCACTTAGTGCAACGGTCGATGCAAGCGCGAGCAGGTAAGTCCCGATAAATTTTCTTTCTTCTTTCTTCTTTCTTCTTCTTCATTTCTCTCCTCGCGATAAACCCTAGCCGATTTCCCCTTTCCGATTTCTCACTCATTTCTTGCTTGAATTTTAACGATTCAAAGCTCTAACCTACTTGATTTTTCGTGCTCTATCCATATCTCTAATCAATTTAAGCCGAAACCAAGGTATGTTCTCTTAATCTCGATTTTTCAGAAGCAAAATAAGGTAAAAAAAAGTTTGATTTTTAGCTTCTGAAACTTGAATCCGTGATGATTAGATGTTGGTTTAGGATGTCTGGCAGTGGAATGAAGGTTAGGAAGTAGTTTTCACGTTCGATTTTGAAAGTTTCTGAAAATTTTCATTTTTGTGATGCGACTTGTCTGATGCGCAAATTTTGACAGACTTAGGACGTGATTTGACTGCGTATATCCCTTGGATTGTTGTTGTTTATGATGCTGATTGTGCGAGATTGTTCTTATGACTTTGATTGCAGATGCCTCCTCGCGGACAACCTCATAAACGCGGCAGAGCTACTCCAGCAGCTGCAGATCAGATCCTATACCAGACGAGTGGTTTACACGAGACTCGCCACTGCCTGAGCCGTATCAGCGAGACTATGATGCCATACAGTGGCCTTGGCCTAAGGAAGAGGGAACCGAGATTCTGACAGATAAATATTGGGGCAAAGCGCCTAAGGATGTGGCTAAGGATGCAGATTTCACTAACAGGCCGATATCAGAGCACTGGGATGACTATGATACGTTTCTCTACAACAGTTGGTTGGATATGGACGTCCAACCAACCAAATTTGCTGATTATCGGACCTGCAAGATCCTGGGCATTGATAGGCAGGTGCATACATTGGTTAAGTCCATGGGTTTGGGGACGATGCCTATGCAGTACTACCCACTTTACCCCGATCTAGTTAGACAGTTGATGGCTATTTGCAGAGTCTACTATCCTGATCCGGACTGCCGGAGAACTTCTGGGGGTATCTTTTCTTTCAGGTGTCTGGGAGCCAGGTATCGGATTTCATTTCTTGATATCTGTCGTATTTATGGATTTAGTGTGGAGTCCACACGTTGCGGTATAGCTCTTGAGTGGGATAGACAGGAAGCGCAGCATTTTTGGGACCATTTTGGTAATGGACCATATGACTCGAGGACTACGAAGCAGATTCAGGTCAGGCATCTGGTGCTGCGATATGTGATACGCATCTTGGGTTACACGCTGCTATGCAAGGCCGAGGCAAACAAGATGAGAAAGAATGAGCTTGAGGTACTTTTCATTGGATTGAAGGAGCTGTTTGTTGGTACTGACTTGAGAGATCCTGCTAGGGATCTAAACTTAGGAGCTGTGTTTGCTCATCACTTGTGCTCATTGACGAAGAAGGCATTAGATGGGAAGAGCACTGAGACAATAGGGAGTTTGCTTACTCCTATCTTTCAGCACTGCAGGATCCCTTTTCAGGGTATGGAGCGTGATGACAAAGAGGTATTCATGGATTTGACCCACCTGCAGAGTGCTACTTGGCTGAAGGAGAGACGTATATGGGTTTACTATGACACACACGCTAGGAAGCGCAGTGTAGATCTTCCTGCTGCTGATCTGACCAGAATTGATACATTGGCTGCTTTGAGTTTCCAGCCTCCTACGAACGATCAGCGCAGTGTACCTACGATGGCCCATCCTCTGGGAGAGCCTTCTTCACGGCCTTCTTCTTCCTCTGCGCCTGCACCCAAGCCTGCTGCTGCTACATATGACATTGGTCCTTATCCAGCTCCTTCGGTACCAGTGAGTGAGATGTCTGAGGGTGAGTGGAGAGAGCGTCAAGATGGTATACTACGGAGCATTTGGGATTTCATGTGTGGCTGCACTTGCAGGAGACAGCCACAGATTCATCAGCCCATTCCTGTTCGTCGTCGTCGACAGCGTTCTCCGACTCCAGTTCTCTCGGGCAGTACTGATCCCTTGGATGGGAATGATGATGAAAGCGAGTGAGATCAGAGTCCCATTTTCAGACTATCGGTTCTGTTTTTCTTTTTCACTTTTCCTTTGATTTTTCTAGTTGATACTTATGTTTGGGATGCTGTACTTGATTCTAGACCATCTGTTGCTTTGATTTTGCTTGTTGTGATGTTTTCCAGCTTTCAGGTTTGAGATTTGAGATTTTCTCACGGACTAACTTGCTGACTGCTGACTAAACTGACTAAATCGCAGTGCAACGATCGACACGGTCCTGTGTGTCGATCGATTCAACACGAAAATCGCATTGCAGCGATCGTTGCGGACCTGAGCAACGATCGACACAAAATCGCAATCGCCCTGCAACGATCGTCGCATTTATGCGTAAGGATCGATGCAGGTGCGAGAGAGGTAAAAACCGACAGAATTCAATACATCCTTTTCTTCTTTTACCGAGCCTAGGCTTTACACCACTGGGGACAGTGTGTTTCAAGTGTGGGGGAGGTAGCTACTGACGCACGGTTTTTGTTTTCTTAGAGTCAGTCAAAATTTTGTTTTATCGAGTCAAAACAGTTTAAGTAGGAAACAATGAATTTTTGAGAAGCCAACAACACTTGCAGGAACTTAAGTAACCATTGGGATGAGCTTGCAACATCAATCTATGACTATTAGAAAACCCAATGCAAATCAGCCTACTGAGGACACCCATATCAATTTAGGCATTCAGAGAATCCTTTACTGACTTCACCCCTAATTTTGACTTAATTTTCTCACCTAAGGGCTTGGTATACCTTGAGTCGGATTCCTCTTTTAGTTCTGATACAGCTTGTAAACCTGTCCAAGTAAGGTTCCCTTCTCCCCTTCCTTAAAGTTAAAAAAAAAAAAAAGAGAATAATAAACTGAGGATGAGCTAGTAGCTCCGAAGTGGTGGCGGGAGTGGTAGAGACCCCTATTACCTCCTGTGCATCCATGGAATGTGTCCAAAGTACACCCCATAACAGGAAGAGCACTGATAAAAAAATGATACCCAATGGGGAAAAATCAGTTGCTAAGAAAGGGAAAAGAGTAGAAAGGAACCAGAAAAAGATAGTATGGTGGTCTAGAGCTAACAGAGTAAGAATCCATGTGCCCTTTGATCGATAATCCTTAGGTGAGACCGCACTTAAATTCTTATAGACGTCAGTAGAGTGAATTTGAATGCTTTGGATTGATTGTGGAGTTTACTCAGGACAGTTGCTAAGTGTGGGGGAAGTATATGTTGGTCTTGATGTCTTGCAGGTGAATTTTTCATGTGGCTTACTAAGGGGAATCTGAGTGTTTTCGCTTCTAAGATGAAAAGAGTTTCTGAAAGTTTTCAAACCTCTTCACCATATTCTAATTCTCTGTTTTGCTTGAGGGCAAGCAAAGGCTAAGTGTGGGGGAGTGGATATACCATGGATTTTAGGGTTTTTAACCATGGTATATGTCTTATTTATCGAGTCTTTTATTATGTTTTGGAGTCTTTTAGGTATGTTTACAGGTTTAGGTACGTTTGGAGCGGATTTGGATATTATGGCGCATTCTGGAGCTATTTAGAGCATTTGGCCGAGAGGAAGAGTTCACTGTCCAAAACAGAGATTTTCATCGATCGACACATCTCGTGCATCGATCGACACACATGCGAATCATGCATATTCTCGGCGGTCTAATGAAAGATTTGGAAATTGCACTTTAGCCCAGAAGTTTCTCATAATTACAAAAAGGCTCCAGCCGTGATTAGATCATTATATTAGGGTTTTTAGCCACTTGTTTAGGCTACGCTTTCATACTTTGAGCATAGAGATTTTAGAGCTTTTGGGGCTGATCTGAACCTGTATTGCTTCCTGTTTTTGAAGAAGATTTCGAACCCCTTTTTATTCTTTACTCTCTATTTATGCAATTTATTCATTCATTGATTTGTGTTTCATTAATCATGTCTGAGTAGATTCATAGTTAGGTTTAGGGATTCTCGTTAGGATTTTCATGACTTGTTAGATTAATTTATCAGTTTAGGATTCATAACTTATTTGTTCTTCAACCTGAATTGTGCTTAATACTAGTTTCTAACCTGATCACTTAGAATCTAGACTTTAGGTTATTAAATTGACATGAAAGTGTAATTTAGAATCTGATCTATTTAGGTTGAGCAATTGAATTATCCGCAAATAAATTTGGTTTAATTGAATTGTGAACAAATCGAACTTGCACTTAAGGCTAGTTTAGTCTGTTAGGAATTGCAAAGAAGAAATTTGGGTTTCTGCTATTAGACTTAGAGAATTCTCGCAACGAAAGTTGGTTAGTTCTATATCTGTGTTTGAGTTCTAGAATCGAACTTAATTTGATCTTGACTGATAGTTAATCTGCTTGTCTGATTTCCTGAGAACTCCCTAGACTTGACGCTTTTAGTATCTGCTTACAAACCACTCTTCCTACTGATTTACTTTTTGTTCTGGTTTACTGCTTATTCTTTGTTTCACCTAGCTTAACTTGACGTTCTACAATCTATCGTAAGGTCTAGAGTCTCTGTGGATTTTGATACCCTATATACTACTGTCACGTCTGTGCACTTGCAGTGTAGATCTAGGGATTAAAACTCTGATCGTATCAAATACATATATGAAAGAGATATTTGGAGTGGGTTGGATGATAGTAAAAATGGACGGAAGTGGGGATGAATACGGAAAAAAAAATGGCTGATAAAATGAAGCTCAAGTTCTATAAGTATTGGGGGAACTTTGATAATTCAAATATGATGATCCATGTTGTTGTTGTTCTTGATCCTCGATACAAGATGAGATGGGTAAAGTGGATGATTGAAGGAACTTACCCAAAACCTGAGGCTAGTCGTTTGATTGTCATGATCATAGATGCGCTGAACAGGTTGTTTGCATATTATACATATGTGCAGTCGCAAGGTTCAGGGATATCTCTTCAAGAGAAAACAAAAGTAAGCTCAGGTGTTAAGGAAAAAGAGAAGAAACATTCACTGATGGATGAAATGTTTGATGATGCTGAGGAAAGCGAAGAGGTTGCTGCTTCAAAATCAGAGCTAGAGTATTATTTGGATGATATTCGAGAGGACCGAAAGAATCTAAAGTTCGATATATTATATTGGTGGAAGACAACGGGGTCTAAGTATAAGATTTTGTCACTTATGGCAAGAGATTTGTTAGTTATACCTGTCTCAACAGTTGCATCAGAATCTGCATTTAGTACAGGTACTCGAGTACTAGATCGTTTCTGTAGCTCTTTGACGCCAAGAACTGTGGAAGCTCTTATTTGTACCCAAGATTGGTATCGTGATGGTGAAGAAGATCTAAGAGTAGAAGAAATGCTTGTTGAACTTGAGGATATCGAATCAGGTAATTATGCTTTGTTTTCTATGTTCTAGTTTATGAATTTTTATTTTCATGAATCTGTATTCATGATTGTTTTAATTTACTGAAGTTGCAACACTAAATATTCAACCATGATTAGAAGTGAAGTTTGGATGAGGTAATATCAGTCACTGCTTTTGAGTTGTTATTTCTTGGCTAGCTATTTAAGAGATGAAGCAGCTTAGCTAAATACTGATATTATAGTGAAGTACTTGGTGTGAGGTAATATCAGTCCCTTGGTCTGAAGTACTTGTCGGGTCCCTTTTTATGTAGTTGATGATTGCATTTCTTTCTCGTTTAAATTTCATCTTCTCTGTTTTTTTAATTTCCTCAGTTACATATTTGTTTGTTCCTTCACACGCTTGAACATAATCTTTAACACTTTGTTTTCTTTGTTTTCTTTGTCTTCTCTTATTTTTGTTCATGTTTAGGATTTTGGTTTTGATTATAACTAAGCTTGTCTTTCTTTTATTAATTCAGGTTTATTTTTGAAACAAGCATGAAGATGGACATGGACATGAAGACACAACCTCTCTTTTACTATTTTATTTTTTGTTACTTATGTTTTGTTAGTTAAACTATTGGTTATTATCTCTTTCACAATGATCTTTTGATACTATTATCTTTAACATATGATCTTTTGTTATTATGTTTGTGTGTACAAGATGTAAATTTATATTTGTAAACCAAATTTCTGATCGGATCTGGATATCCGCAGATTCCGTGGATATCCGCTATTTTCCGGATAGTCATATTGCATATCCGACGAATCCGGATACTTCAAAAAAGGCGGATATCCGGATCCGTTCCAGGCCTAACTGTACTGATTCCCTAGGAGCTCATATTAGTTTGACTTGGAAGCATCACAGTTGGAAGCATCTCTGTGATGACTTGGAAGAATCTTTCCAAAACATAAAAAGCCTATGGGATCGACCCAGCAACAGAAAGGATTGGCTTATTCACAAAATGCTATGATGGTAGTTTTGAGATCATTGTGTTACTAGATCATTGATTTTACGCTCTAATTGAGTATATGATGCTAAATTTGGCATTAATAAAACCATCTTTCATTGCAATATTCAGATGCCATTTGACAAAATATATCTTTAAAAAATATGTAACAATAACAACAAGACAAAAGCTTTCAATCGGAACCACCGGTTATTTCTTCATCCATAACCACTTGGAGCAAATTATCATAATTCTTCTGCCATTGATCATTCATCTGTAAAGATTTTTTGTATTCAAGTTTCAATCTTTCCATTTCGATCTCCGTTGCTGCAGAGCCTTGTTGCTGACACCAACCAAGAACAAATACAGAATTGTCAAAAACAGAGGAATAAGTGTTTTATAGAAACAGAGGAAACACAAACCTGAAGTTCTCTAACTTGCTCGTTAATAAGGTCAGCACTGAGGAAAGAAGAGTAAACAGGAACATCAGAAGATGGTGGCGGATCAACGATAACTATACCATCCATAGTATCTTCTCCTGATATTTCGTATTTTTCCAAAGGCGGAGGTAATGAAGACCCATTTCTTTTCCAGGAAGATTGTGATTTGTTGGAGTTACCAACAATCGTTTTTCTGACAACTTGAATATTGTTCACAGGACCTGTAAGAAAAAAAGATTTTCAAGGGCATGAAAGGGTCAACTGATAATCACTTTACATAAGTAAAACTTAAACAGAAGAAAATGCTTACGCAAAATACCTTTTCCATGGCTGAAAACACGAACAGGGCGACGCGATTTGGGATCCCAAACACAAATCGTACCATCTTCTGATCCAGAAATCAAAAGGTTTCCGTCTGCACAATATGCTAAGCAAGTAACAGCTTTGCTGTTCGCATAGAAATTATTGAGCAATAATTATAAATAAGCTAAGGGATGTTAATTTCTCAGTAAAAAACAAATGCAACATGTTAAGAGATCTGATAAAAAAACGATCATATAATCAAGAAGTACTACAAGCTAATGCTCAAACATCTCATCAAAACAATATTAGAGTTGAAAATTATTAAAATATAATCATGACTTACAAGATGTAAGCAAAAGATAAGAAGATAGTACCTTTGTTCAGATACTGAACCAAGAACTTGTGTCGCATAGTCATTTGAAGAATTCATGGCACCGATATAAATTTTGCTATCTCTACTACCAGCATAGAAAACAGACCCGCCAGGGTCCAATGCAAGTGCATTGATGGCTGAAGGAAATATGATATTTCTCAACAATTTCCCTTTCGACAGGCTCCAAACCTATGGATATACAGAATCCAACCAAGGACAAAAAATAGAAAGCTATATCAGGGTTTTATGCTAAGCATTTAGCAAAGCGCTTAACTTTCATTGGAGTTAACAAATGCATATAGATTACTAGTCCAAACAAGTACCTTGCAAGTCCTATCTTCTGAAGCACTAACTATCATAGCATTGCAGCCTCCATAGTCTATGACAATGCCGGTAACAGACATTGTATGCTCATTAAAATTGTGTTCATAGAGAGTGATCCCTTGCTGCCTCTGGAAATCATCAAATAGCCTAACAAACCAACAAGCGCAAAACAATAAGAATAAAAGGCAACACCTTTACGAAACAAACAAAAAAAACTTAAAACCAGGCAAGAGAAACACACAAGATTTAACCTTATAAGAGACCAGACTCTAACAGATCCATCTTGAGATCCTGAAACCAACAAAGAATCGTCTCCAGAGAACACAAAGCATGTTACTGAACGGTAATGACCGTGCCACTTCTTAAGCAGCTTCCCAGTCGATACCTAAATTCACCACTATGGAACTCAAGTACGCTTGAAGTGAAATCCATTTATACAATTGTTTACCTCCCAAAGAAATATATCTCCAGAGGTTCCACCACCAACTATGTAAGTTCCTTCACTGTTAACTGCAAGAGCCTTTATTGACTCCACAGGGAAGCTCCTAACTTCTACTTGAGGCTACAATCAAAAACATCTTTAATCCCCAAAAAAAAAGAATAAAAGCTTTAGAGAAACAAAAGTGGGTGATATGAGAGGGAAGAAACCTTATTCCAAGACCAGAAGAAAATCGATCCAGATGAACCGGATGCGTTACGGAGCTGAGAGGCGGCGAGGAATTTTTCTCCGACGGCAGTGAGACTGTGCGCGGGAGAGGCGCATGGCTTGAATACAAGTTGCTCCTTCCCGGTTTTGAGATCCCAGCTTCCGATTCCGCTATCGATTGACGATGAAGCAATAACAGATATCTCCATAGCTAATTTCTCTATTTCTTCAGAGAAGGAGGGACGAAGAAACCTTTTTTTAGTGTCTGTGGTTTATGATATCAATTAGGGTTTATAAAATCCGTATTTGATTGAATAAAATAATACTTTTGCGGCGTATTAGTAGTTTCATTAAACATGAGGGGGTTATGACGTAAATATTAGATAATTAACATTTTATTGAGATATACGTACGGTATCGGAACCTTCTGATTGGAAACGATGGCGATGATAAGCTTTTCACTTCCATCTCCCGCCAAACTTCCCGTTTCATCTCGACTGGCCGTACCGAATCGCGTCAACGTCGCCGACCGTCTGATCCTCCGCCATCTCAATGCCGGAGATCTTCGGGGAGCGGTCTCGGCTCTTGATCTCCTGGCTCGTGATGGTATTCGCCCCACTGACTCCGTCACTTTCTCTTCCCTCCTCAAGTCTTGTATCCGAGCACGCGAATTTCGACTCGGAAAACTCGTTCACTCCCGATTAGTCGAGTTTGAGATCGAGCCTGACTCGGTTCTCTACAACTCACTGATCAGCTTGTATTCGAAATCCGGAGATTTAGCGCGAGCCGAGGATGTGTTTGAGACCATGGAGAGATTAAGTAAGCGAGATATTGTTTCGTGGAGTGCTATGATGGCTTGTTTCGCTAACAATGGAAAGGAACTCGATGCGATTAAGATCTTTGTTGAGTTTCTGGAGATGGGTTTAGTGCCAAACGATTATTGTTACACAGCGGTGATTCGAGCTTGCTCGAGTCCGGAAAATGTTTCCGTTGGAAGAGTGATTTTAGGTTTTTTGATAAAGACTGGTCATTTTGAATCCGACGTCTGTGTAGGTTGTTCTTTGATCGATATGTTTGTGAAAGGGGAGAACAATCTCGAGAATGCCTATAAAGTGTTCGATCAAATGTCTGAACTAAATGTTGTTACTTGGACATTGATGATTACTCGGTGTATGCAATTGGGGTTTCCTAGGGAAGCAATCAGGTTTTTCTTGGACATGGTTTTAAGCGGGTTTGAATCAGATAAGTTCACACTAAGCTCTGTTTTCTCGGCGTGTGCTGAGTTGGAGGATCTGTCCTTGGGAAAGCAGTTGCATTCTTGGGCCATAAGGTCAGGACTATCGGTTGATGTTGGTTGTAGTTTAGTTGACATGTATGCGAAATGCTCTGTGGATGGTTCTATAGATGATTGCAGGAAGGTATTTGATAGAATGCATGATCATAGTGTTATGTCATGGACGGCATTGATCACAGGTTATATGCAGAACTGTAATCTCGATACAGAGGCTATTAAGCTGTTTTGTGAAATGATAACCCAAGGTTGCGTCCAGCCAAATCATTTCACTTTCTCGAGCGCATTCAAAGCGTGCGGGAATCTTTCGGATCCACGAGGAGGTAAACAGGTTCTTGGTCATGCCTTCAAAAGAGGTCTTGCTTCGAATAGCTCTGTTGCGAACTCGGTCATCAGCATGTTTGTTAAATCGGACAGGATGGAAGACGCTCAGAGAGCTTTTGAATCACTTTCCGAGAAGAACTTGGTCTCGTATAACACGTTTCTTGACGGAGCCTGCAGGAGCTTGGATTTTGAGGAAGCTTTTAAGATTTTCCTTGAGATCACTGAGAGAGAATTAGGTGTTAGCGCTTTCACATTTGCCAGCTTGTTGAGTGGAGTTGCGAGTATTGGTTCGATAAGAAAAGGCGAGCAAATCCATTCTCAGGTGGTTAAACTCGGGCTCTCGTGCAATCAGCCTGTCTGCAATGCTTTGATCTCTATGTATTCCAAATGTGGAAGCATTGACACAGCTTCTCGAGTCTTCAATCTAATGCAAAATCGTAATGTCATCTCATGGACTTCAATGATCACAGGTTTCGCAAAACATGGATCCTCTAAAAGGGTACTGGAAACATTCAACCAAATGACGGAAGCAGGGGCGAAGCCAAATGAGGTCACTTACGTTGCAATCTTATCCGCATGCAGCCATGTCGGTTTGGTTTACGAAGGATGGAGACATTTCAAATCAATGTATGAAGACCATAAGATCAAACCTAGAATGGAGCATTATGCGTGTATGGTTGATCTTCTATGTCGATCCGGACTTCTCACAGACGCATTTGAGTTCATTAACACAATGCCCTTCCAGGCCGATGTTCTAGTGTGGCGTACGTTTCTTGGAGCTTGTAGGGTTCACAGTAACACGGAGCTTGGAGAGATGGCTGCGAGAAAGATCTTAGAACTTGACCCGAATGAGCCTGCGGCTTATATACAGCTCTCAAATATATACGCTAGTACAGGTATCTATATAATTCAAACACAACCCGATCAAACTCTTTTCTAATGACCAAAGTTATGTGAAGTTAGACTATGTTGAATGTTTTGACTTTTGATGTAGGGAAATGGGAAGAATCTGCAGAGATGAGGAAGAAGATGAAAGAGAGAAACTTGGTTAAAGAAGGAGGTTGCAGTTGGATAGAGGTGGGAGATGAGGTTCATAAGTTCTACGCGGGCGATACATCTCACCCGGATAGTCATCGTATATATGATGAACTGGACCGATTGATTAGAGAAATAAAACGTTGTGGATACGTTCCTGATACGGATCTTGTTCTTCACAAGCTCGAGGAAGAGGATAATGAGGCAGAGAAGGAGAGGTTATTGTTTCAGCACAGCGAGAAAATCGCGGTTGCGTTTGGGCTTATAAGCACGGGGAAATCGAAACCAGTTAGGGTGTTCAAGAACATACGGGTATGCGGAGATTGCCATAACGCGATGAAGTATATAACATTGGTCTCTGGTAGAGAGATTGTGTTGAGAGATTTAAATCGCTTTCATCATTTTAAAGATGGGAAATGTTCTTGTAATGACTATTGGTGACTTTGAGATTTAGACAATCAATCCAACACTCAGTGCTCTTCGGTCACATCTAAGTACTTCTTTACCTCTCCCGATAGATCTCCACGCTTTCTTCTCAGCATCAACTGGATCACTCTCTTTCATCCGAGACAAAGCATCCTTGGAAATGTTGCACAAATCCAAGATCCTGAGAGATCCATCAAGAAGTTGCTCGACAGCTTTCTTGGTCTTCTCTTGAGTTAAAGCTTGTTGTGTGAAAGGTAGGCGAATCAGTTTTTCAAGAGACTCGTGAAGTTTTGAAGGTTGTCAAAGTCTTTGGCATACATAAGAGCTTGAAGATGTTGAGGTTTCTCCAGAAGATTTCAATCGAGTCAACTGCTCATCAACATGAGCAGCTTGTGGGTGGAGTCTAGAGGGATAACTGTTAGATCGAACGTGGAAGGAGATAGCCATTTTTTGTTTCTCTCTGGTTAATGATCAAAGAGAAGATGCCTCCTCAATGCCTCTCCGGTCAGTACTTATATACACCATCAGGAAAGAGAGACATGAGGAATCTTTTGGTCCTCATAATATTGAATCAAAAACTTGTATGTCTATGCTATGTTCTCTTACACAGCTCATTTCTCATATATAAAGATGTGAATCAGATCTCATGAAAATGAATGTGCAGGGTTTATGAAATATCCAGCATGGCTTTGTCTCCTTGGAGAAGATGATAACAGTACCATTCTTGCCTATATTCATTTCCGGATCTTGTCTGCATCCTGGACAGAAACCACACATTGGTTGCAGAGTTGAAGAGGCAAAACCCAAATATGAAGGCAATGCCAGATCCTTGGGCTCACTAGAGACTCCATAAATTATTTGAAGTTATAGAACCCTTACTTTGCAGTAGTCATAACCAAAACATTTATTTCTTGAAAAGAATAAACAAGGCAAATCAGGAAGAACAAATCCTTTAACAGAGATTGGTCCATCTTAATATCACAGTAGTAGTTCAACGATTCAACAAAATCTCGGACTGGATGAGCACCTGCGTCAATACAGACAAATTTATTTAGTCGGCATCAAATCTCAAACCATAAGGATCTTGAAATTCCATATTATGCTTCTTGTTCACTCACCATTTGCCATTCTAATGTGTGAACCGTTTAGAATGAATTAATGGGTCTACGGTCAATGATGGGGCCATGCATCACTTCCACAAACTGACAAAGCAACATCTGTTGCAGAATAGGACAAGGATTTAACATACATAGGTACATGTCTTTCTTTTGATGATTTTCACCCTTGTTTTCTTCTCGGAAACTCCATGGAATTTGAAATTATAACTTGGTATGGACCAGAGAAATTATCATCCATGGGAATTCCATGATTTTTTTTTTTTTTTTTTAATTGAATGGTACAGTCTAAATTCTGACCTGTTGATATTTGAATGTTTATTACATTAGATTTTCTTAGGTTGCAAACATACAGAAGATACATAAATACAAATACTCTTTGGTAACTCTTAAGCTAAAGCCAAGTACAGTCTAATAGGTTAACTATAGGTGTAAGATTCTGGAGCCATGGGCTTATACTCAGGAACTGGTCTTGTCCCCATTCAAATCCTTGTTTAGGTAGTTGCAGCTCTGATAATGGTAAGACTCCACACGGAAGCTTCACTGATGAAGAAGAAGAAGAAGGTTCCTTTCTCTCTGCTTCTCTCATCATCATGTCTTCCCCTTTTCCAAGGAAAGAATTGGTCTCTGAAGACGAGAGAGGAGAAGTCGGGCATGTTTGATTCATCTTAGATTCCTTCTCTGCTCTTTGCTCCAATACTTTAAGTGAAGTGGCTTTTCTGTATATCTTACAAAGCACAACATCCTGCCATCAAAAAAGATGAGAAACAGATCACACAACTGATTCAGAAGAAGAGAGCTTTTGTTTTTTAAAAGGTACCTTTGGTAAGGTGCAATTGTCTGGCATCCGGAATTCGTTCATTACCCAATCAGTCTTGCTTCCTCCTGGTGCTCTTCCTCTGTAGAACACAAGGGTCTTCTTCAGCCCAATCAAACGTTTGGGCTCAGACAAGCTTATGATCTTACGATCGGATCCAGTTGCTTTCCAGTATCCTTTCTCAGTTGTCCTGCTTGGTCTCCCTCCTCCATTCCCATGCTTCCTTTCCCTTGGCACAAAGAAGTACCATTCCCTCTCCCCAATTGTCGATAAACCTGTGTGATCAAAAAATTCAGACGACAATCTAGCTTTAATAGAAATGAAGAAAGCCACTATACTAGTACATACGAGGCAAGTCCCATGGATCATGACGATAGATGTTGAGAAAGCCAATGACTTGGACTTTAGATCTTTTCCCGTAAACCATGTTCTTGAGGTAGAAATCAAGAAGCTCCTCCTCGGTTGGGTGGAATCTGAAACCTGGCAGCCCAATCTCTTTTGCCATATCTCTCACTTTCCTTAAAAAGCTGTGTAAGTGAAAAGGTTGTTGTTGTTGGTGAAATCACTTAGTTAATGCTATGCATATTTATATACAACACTTGGACCCAATGTGTCAAGAGAGAGTTTTTTTTTTTTCCTTTGTTATTTTGAAGGAGCAGACCAAGTCAAGAGGCATGATTTAACATTGAGAATTTTGAAAGTCTTTTGTGTAATTTTTCTAATGTTATTTTTTTCTTTTCGTCCAAACTTTTGGAGGTTTGTGATGTTTACTGAGAAACAGAAAGGTCTTGAACAAAGTGGATGGAGCCCACGCGCTTTTATCTTAGAAGGGGTCTTGAGGGTTTGGACCAGAAAGCTTTGGTGCCTTTGTTTTCTTTTATTTAAAAAAAATAAATAATAATGTTTTTAATCAAATATTTCAATGTGAAAAAGAATCGAACCTTTTGATCGTGGGACTTCCACCATTTTCTTTAATCTTAAGCTTGACTTCGGGAGTCTCCTCCAAAGACTGGAAGTCTTTTGCCACTGTGGGACAGAACCTTGAACTCTATTTTCGGCCCAATCCCTTTTTTTGTTATCTATCTTATTATCGGTTATTCTTGGAAAAATGCATTAATGTAATATATCCTGAGTTGAGAGTGCTTTTTGCTAGTGCATATAGTATAGTAGTTGGATCACCGATTATCCAGTGTAAACTATTTGATATGAACTACAGATCCAGATTCTTACACAAATGTAAATTTTGTATCAAAGAAAAATCGAATCTAAACAAAAATGAAATAGCACACTCCCAAACGTTTTTCTTTACCACTTGACCATATTCGTGCAGACTACATGCTGATCTTTAATGCAGATTTTTTACCTTGGGATTAATTTTACATAATAAATCAATTATTTCAAATTATTATAATTTATTTGATATATCTTAGAAATGTATAAAATATCTTAATGGAGTAGTTGTCTATTATTGTACAGAAATGATATATTTTAAAAATTATTGAAAAGCGACTTTTTTATTATTAATTTTGAACTATTTTTTTAATAAAACATTCATAATATTTAAAAATATAATTATGATACAGAATCTGAATTATATATGAAATATATCTCACTAAATAAATATTTCTCGCATCAGAAAATTTATTAATTTGATAACTTAGGAAAAAATTATTAGTTAATATAATTAACTAATATAGAATTTTGATGTAATCGATGTTTTATAATTTTAAGAAAATATAAATTTGTGTATTTCAATTTAATTTCTTTCAGCTCTATCTGTTTAAACTGCATAAATTTAATAGTATGATCTAAAAGTTTTAAAAGTTTCTCCACATCCACGAACATGAAATATAACATGTATAATAATATGGCTTCCAAATTATCTACAATGTTATGTTTTCGTATATCAAAATCGGTGATAATCAAACTAACAAATGTAATAGCCTAAATTTAGTGGAGTTCGGGAAAATATACAAATTATTCATTAAATCTTATGGGAAAACTTTGCCAGAAAAAAAATTAATAAAATAATCATGTTAGCAAAACAATTATAATGGCTGATAAATCAATTGGATATTCTTTTTATAAATTTTTTTAAAGTAAATATTATCAAACTCGGATTTTTTAAAATCAAATCAGATTTTACTTTCGGTCATATGAATGTAAAAGTATTGGAAATAAGCTCTTAAACCCGATTTACGAGACAGTCGCCGACCTTCAGCTTTTTCGTCTTTTCCCCGGCTAGCCATATTTGCTGTCGCCGAGGAGGGCTCTTGCGCCGCCGGTTATTAGATGTCGTCCCTTCTCTTGCTCGTCCAGCCATCGTCAACGGTTTCCTAGCGCCGACTTGTCGTCGTGTCTGCTCCGCCTGTTTCCGCCGCCTCCTTTGTTCGCCGCCATGCGTCGATTCCTCTGCCTCCTCCAGTGATCTTGCTTGCCTATGGTGGTGAGTCGATCCGTGCTCTAGTTTCCGTTTTACAAGCTCCGGTGTTGATGGCGTTTAGTAGAGGTATGTATTTCCTTAGATCTATTGTTTGGTTTGTGGATTCGATTTAGCTCTAGATCTGGTTAAGTGCTGGTCCGGGTGATGGTTTGATTTAGAGATGTGGATCTTTTGGTTTTAGAAGAAAATGTCTAGTTACCTCTTCTATTCAGGCTATCGTTGGTTCACGGTTCCGTCTTAGTCATCTGAAATTGCATTTTGTTGCTATGTGTGGGAGATTGTTGTGGGTGCTTTCTTATCTGAATTTATTTTCGGGTTTTGTTTGAATTCGGGGTAGTTTAAGTTGGTTTGGCTTTGGTTGATTCAAGTCTTGTGAGATTTGAATTTCATTTAGGCTTCTATATAGGTGTTAATGGGCGCATAGTGTTGCGTCGCAGCCGTATCCGAAAGAATATTAGTGATCATTGTAGGGGTTCTTTCTTGTCAGGTTGGGAGTCTTGGTTCTTTGAGTGTGAGAGAGGGTCTCTCGGCATCTGTTTGTGTATTTGATGTTATCGTTGGTGGAGCGTGGGCAACAACGTTATATCTCACCCAAGCATCTCTGCACAGGTCCAGAAATATAATATTCGGTTTGCCGTAGTTTGGCTTTGGACTTTATCGACTGTTTTCTGTTATAGATGTAGGCTTTGCTTTCCGGTCATATCCTTGTATTCCGCCGGCTTAATTTCCATTATTTGAACTTAGTTTCTGGAGAAAGTTTCTGTAACGCTCCGTCCGCCCCTACCGGTGAGTCACCCATCCCTCTTCCGGGCTCGTGGGCCCCACCCCTGTCCGACGGTCGGTGCGTTATTTTTCGTATGCCCGACCGAGTAATTTACTGACCCTGCAATCACCACGTGACCTTTTCCCATGTGTTTTGTCCTCACACACATGCTACCACGAGTCGCTTCCCGGAAGGTCACCCATCCTGGGACTACTCCAACCCAAGCACGCTTAACTCTGGAGTTCTTTCAGGCAGGTGACCGGAAAAGGTAAGTGCACTTGGTGACCTAGGTAGCCAAATTAATTCATTTAAGCATTTCCGCATATACCACAAACCGGGATGTTACAATTCACCCACTCTCACAGAGCGCAACGCCCTCGTTGCGCACCAAGATCGTTATCCTTGACGGTGTGAGCCCTCACTGACTCCATACGCGTCCTCGGATTCGGCTCTGATACCACTTTGTAACGCCCCGTCCGCCCCTACCAGTGAGTTACCCATCCCTCTATCGGGCTCGTGGGCCCCACCCCTGTCCCACGGTCGGTGCCTTATTTTTCGTAGGTCCAACCGAGTAATTTTCTGACCCTGCAATCACCTCATGACATTTTCCCATGTGTTTTGTACTCACACACATGCTACCACGAGTCACTTCCCGGAAGGTCATCCATCATGTGACTACTCCAACCCAAGCACACTTAACTCTGGAGTTCTTTCAGGCAAGTAACCGGAAAAGGTAAGTGCACTTGGTGATATAGGTAGCCAAATTAATTCATTTAAGCCTTTCCGTATATACCACAAACCGGGATGTTACAATTCACCCACTCTCACAGAGCGCAACGCCCTCGTTGCGCACCAGGATCGTTATCCTTGATGGTGTGAGCCCTCACTGACTCCACACGCATCCTCGGATTCGGCTCTGATACCACTTTGTAACGCCCCGTCCGCCCCTACCGGTGAGTCACCCATCCCTCTTCCGGGCTCGTGGGCCCCACCCCTGTTCGACAGTCGATGCGTTATTTTTCGTAGGCCCGACCAACTAATTTACTGACCCTGCAATCACCACGTGACCTTTTTCCATGTGTTTTGTCCTTACATACATGCTACCACGAGTCGCTTCCCGGAAGGTCACCCATCCTGGGACTACTCCAACCCAAGCATGCTTAACTCTGGAGTTCTTTCAGGCAAGTGACCGGAAAAGGTAAGTGCACTTGGTGACATAGGTAGCCAAATTAATTCATTTAAGCCTTTCCGCATATATCACAAACCGAGATGTTACATTTTCGTTTTCTGCCGATTTTGTATTTCAAAAACGCATTCCACCTTGTTTAATATATATAATTTCAGATGAAAAAAGAATGTAAAATTACTGTATCAATAAATCTACATAAATATCTACATTTAGTTTAAAAAGTTTGCTTAAACATTATTGTTTTTCTTGGAAAATTTATTAATTTAAAATTAAGGAATTCAATTTGTAGTGAGGTTAATAGACTCAAATTTAAAAAGAAATTTTCAGCATAGTTTACTGTTTACTATTGTGTGATGTACAGTAATTTTAATTATCATTGATTATTGTGATACGGATAAAATTATTTGTTTATAGTTATTTTCAAAAATTGTAATCAATCATAGTCGAATATAGATATCGTTTTCCAATTTTTAACAAAAAAAAATAACAATAAATAGTAGTGAGTAGCGACTAGTGGGAAATCAAATTTAAAAGAAAAATTTCGGCATAGTTTACAGTTTACTATTGTGTAATGTTTGGGAATTTCAATTATCATTGATTTTTGTGATACGGATAAAATTATTTATTTATAGTTATTTTCAAAAATTGTAATCAATTATAGTCGAATATAGATATTGTTTTCCAGTTTTTAACAAAAGAACAAATAATAATAAATAGTAGTGAGTAGCCACTAGTACGGCAAGAAATATATATGTTAGCATATGAATCAAATTTAAAAGGAAATTTTTAGCATAGTTTACAATTTACTATTGTGTGATGCAGGGTAATTTCAGTTATCATTAATTTTTGTGATACAGGTAAATTTTTTTGTTTGTAATTATTTTCAAAAATTGTAATCAATCATAGTCGAATATAGATATCATTTTCCAAATTTTAACAAAAGAACAAATAACAATAAATAGTAGTGAGTAGCGACTAGTGCGGAATCAAATTTAAAAGAAAATTTTCAGCATAGTTTATAGTTTACTATTGTGTGATGTAGGGTAATTTCAATTATCATTGATTTTTGTGATACAGGTAAAATTATTTGTTTATAGTTATTTTCAAAAATTGTAATCAATTATCGTTGAATATAGATATCGTTTTTTAATTTTTAACAAAAGAACAAATAACAATAAATAGTAGTGAGTAGCCACTTGTACGGCAAAAAATATATATGTTAGCATATGAATCAAATTTAAAAGGAAATTTTCAGCATAGTTTACAATTTACTATTGTGTGATGCAGTGTAATTTCAGTTATCATATCTGTAAAATTGTTTGTTTGTAGTTATTTTCAAAAATTGTAATCAATCATAATCGAATATAGATATCGTTTTCCAATTTTTAACAAAAAAAACAAATAATAATAGATACCAGTGAGTAGCTACTAAGGCGGCAAGGAATATATATGTTAACATATGAAAGTTTCACAGAAACTGCAGAGAAGGCTACTTTTATTCAATTATTTGTCTTTACTAATGCCGAACAATAACATCAATAACAATATCAACGTAACTACCCAAATAAGTAGAGTAGGGTCCAAAGAATATTCCTTATCTAATACACCGAAAGCAAATAACAAAACTTTAATGAGGAATTTTTAACCATAATTGATTGAAGAATTTTTGTTTTCTTAACGTGATTAATGATAACTCATAAGGCTGCGACTTTGGTTAGTTTAGGTTATACGGATTGGTTAATTCGTTTTCGAGTTATTCAATTTACTTAATTTTATGCCGAATTGAACCGATTACATTTTTGGTTTGGTTTAGTTTTTTGATAATTCAATTTTTAAAATTTCTACCCTATTAAACTAAAATTTTTGGTTTTTGGTTACATTCAATTATTTTGTTTAATCGGTTCAAAATTTTGAAAATAATTAGGTTTAGTTTGGTTTGATTTAAAAAATGCTTTTTAAAACCAAATTAACCGATTTTCGAACCAAGTCAAACCAAAATTAATATATAGATATTTTAGTATGATATATGTTACTGCAATGTATATTTCAGGACAAGAATCCACCATTCAGTCATGAAATAAAAAATTCAGTGGTTACAAAAACTGCGAACATATCATATCACATTCTTGTGCTCTATGTATGTACCGTTAAAGTAGTGTTAATATTGAAGTTAAACTTGATTTTGGATCAATCTTAATTATGGGTTCATAATTCAAAACTCAAAGTTAAGCCCACATTCTAGAAGTTTTCTAGAAACATCATCACCTCTTCTAAGAGTTTTAGAGAAATTCTTTAGATAATTATCTAAGATATTTAAATAGAAAAATCTAGATGTTGTAATATAAAAATCTATATATTATGATAGAGAGTTCTAAAAATTTAGAAAATATCTAAGTTAAGGAGGTTAGTATAGAAATATTTAGATTATTTTGTAAGACTCTTTAGAGGCTATAAATACCTCCTCACCCCCTCATTTGTAAGATGCACAAGAAGTTGAACAAATGAATAAAAACAAGTTTAAACAAAGAGTGTCCTTCTTCTTAAGTTCTCTAAATTTTTCTAAGTGTCTCCAAATTTCTCTAAGTGTTCTTCCATAAATTTCTTCATACTTAGAAGGTTTCTTTTGGGTCTCTCGGGTATTACGGTCTTGGGCTAGTGCTAAGCACTATCGAGGTTTCTTTACATAGTATCAGAGCCATTCTAATTTGTTTCTTTTCAAGATCGGGGTTTAAGAGAGCTTGGGTTTATTCTAAGTATGGAGTCGGCGGGTCGTGTTGTTGGATTGGGAATGGAAATCTTAAACCAGTCTAACTATCGGTTATGGAAGTCATGTATGGAGTCATACTTGGTGAGTGAGGACTTATGGGAAGTCGTCGGTGGTAGAAGCACAACACCACCACGGGGAAATGCTGCAACCGCGGAAGCGACAAAGGAGTGGATACGGAAGAATGCCAAGGCGGAGTTTGCTTTGAAGAGGTCTATATCCTCAAGAGTATTTGAGAATGTCTCAAGGTATACATCCGCTAGTTCTATTTGGCAGGCGCTGGACCAATTGTTCAACAAGAAGAACGAGGCTAAACTACAATTGCTAGATAATGAGATAGCAAATGCGAAGCAGGGGGAGTCTTCAATCTCGGAGTTCTTCATCAAGGTAAAAACCTTTGCTCTGAGATTAATACTTGTTGGTACTGGATTTCCCTCTAGGAAATCCGTCCCATTAACAAATAAAACAAAGGCCCATATCTATGAGCCCGTTCCAGGATCAAAGATGAAGAGACGAGCCGATTCATTTGTTGGGCCCAAACGAATGACGCTTTGACAAGGCCCAAGCGATGCCAAAGTAAGAGGCGATTGAGCTCGAGATCGGCAGGAGACGACGTGGAGATAGAGCGACTCGGTCTTTGCCAGTTCAACTGATCCGCGAGAATCACGGGGATCGTTACGAAGGAGAGGCCGAAATATCGGAACAGAGAGATCAGAGTCGAGACTATTTAAAAGAGGAAGTGGCGATCATTTCAAGATATTCCAACCCTAGCTTAGAACACTTCGACTAGATAGCTCGATCATCATACTTTGTACTCTCTTTTCGATTGTGTTTGTTCTATCTCGACAATCAATCTCAATAAAGTCTTTGATTTATAGGAAACTACACCATTTCTATACCTAAAAGTCCAAATCCACGATTACAAATTCTTGGTGTGAATCTCAGATCTCACATTTGGCGCCGACTGTGGGGACTATCTATAGTTTTCCTGTCTTAAGAATCAGATCTTAGATCCGATAGATCGAGATGAATCCCGACCAATCTGGCTCTCCCAGCGCCACACCACCAGTCGACCTCCCTCAAACGGTCGACAACGTTACTCATAACACCACCGGGGTAAGGAACATGGGTCAGAACGACATCGCGTTGACGAGCTCTGCCTCTCTGCCTCAGTCTCCACGACCTCGGCACCAGCCGACTCTGTCGCTCAAACGATCGCGACGAGCCAGACTCCGACAAATGTTTTGTCAGGAACTAATGATCCGAGCAGGAACTGGGTGTGGATGAGAAACGATTCGATATCCACCCCAGGAGGTGGATCTGGAATAGCCAGACCTAATTCGCCACTGCCTTCTGCTCCACAGAGACAAGGGCCAAATGATCTTGCTGAAATCCGTTCGATGTTAAGCCTATTGGTAGATCGAACGAGAAATAACGAGGCAAGCGCAAGGGCCCAAGAGATCGTAAACCGTTCTCTGGCAGCGCAGCTCGATGAACAAGAGCGGCGCCTTAAGGCCCGTCTTGAAGAGCTCGCCAGCCAAAACCAAGGGGGTAGACCAACACGAACTCCCATAAGTCCTCCACCGCGTACTTGCGACTTCTCCCAGGTAGTAACTCCCCCGGGAGCGTCGGGAAGTTTCGCTAATACGTCAAGTAGTGGCCTTCGCCCTATAATGACCCCTATCGCGATACCGACACCATTCAATTCAAGTTCAATGGTCACAGATCCAACCAGATCAGGAAACCGACCATTATCCGGGCCACCACCTTTCCCGATAACTCTAATATCCGACCGAGGCAACTAGGAGGCTCTGCCTTCGCCTCGAGTTCGGGACTCCTTAACGGGTCAAATATGGTACAGTTCTGAACGCCGCAGGTCGACCAGACGAGGTCGGTTCCAACAATCGATCTCCTCGACCCCGTTTTCCCGGAACAAACGTCAAACCAGGCACAAGACCAGTTCGCGCCTACGGTAGGCGATGAACACGATATGCGTAGACATTACATCGAACAGGCTAAGGCCCAGTTCAATAGTCTAAGCTCGAAAGTTCACATGGCAACGAGCGCGGCGCCCGACATCGATCGAGTGATCGAAGAAACGCGACAAACGCCGTTCACAGACCGGATCGCCTTCGCAAGGATCCGAGAAATCAAGAAAACTAAATTTCCGGAATTCTCTGGGAAGTCTGACCCGAAAGCCCATATCAGGGCATTCCGGCTAGCAATGGCAAGGGTATACCTTACCGACGAGGAGAGAGAGCCAGCTTTCTGCAGGCTCTTCGCCGAAAACCTATCGGGCTCCGCCCTAGAATGGTTTGCCAGACTGGAAGAAAGGTCCATCGACAACTTCACCCAGTTCATGATGGCCTTCCTCAAACAATACTCCGTCTTTATCGAGGAAAAGACTACTGAGGCAGATCTATTTGGTGTCTCTCAAAAACCCGACGAATCGCTTCGCTCGTACATCAACCGATTTAAGGAAATAAAATCCAAAATCGCAAACCCACGAGATGAAGTAGCTATAGAAGCACTGAGACGAGGACTATGGTATTCAACCAGATTCTGCGAGGAAATAACAGTCCGCGAACCTCAAACGCTCGATGACGCCCTCCATCACGCATTGGCCTTTGCTCGCCTCGAGGACGAAACTACGGCCCTCAGAAAAAAGCATCGAAAAGAAAAGAACCCGTCGGGCTCGCAGAACTCGAACGCCAAAAAAGATTCCCGTAAATCAGGGAACGTCAATGCGGTCGAGAGCCCGAAGAGCTCGAAGAAATTCGAGTTCGACAAGGAAAAATTCTGTGAATTTCACAACAAAAGAGGACACTCGACTGAAGATTGCTATACTCGAGCTAAAGCCGAGGCTCAAAAGCGAGAGTCCGAAAGCAAACAAGACTCCGAAGTCGAGGAGGAAACTCCATCCGACAAAAAGGAAAGTAAACAGACCAAAGAGTCGAACACCAAGAGGCCTTCTCAGAATAAACGAGAACGGACAAAGGAGCCGGAATCTCCCGAAACACTTCCTCAGGGGTCACGGAAGCGAGTTGAGTTTATTCTCGGCGAGCTCAGCCTGAGCGGCACCCCGGAAGGTTCGGCATTATCCCCACCTCCGGCTCCCGTTAAGAGTTTACGCTCACGAATCAATCTCCCTCGTCTCTGCAGGGGAGGTGTACGGGCTATGCCCCCTAAACGAATCGACTTCATCTTCGGTGGCTCTAAGCTTTGCCGAGACTCGGTCAATTCAATCAAAGCTCTTCAAAGAAGAGTCGAGACCGACAAAGGGGGGAAAATCCCAATGATAGGTCCAGACCACGAGATCACTTTCCACGAGAGCGAGACAAGCAATCTCGACAAACCACACGACGACGCTCTCCTCGTTTGTCTAGTAGTGGGAGATGTCGAACTCTCAAGAATAATGATCGACACAGGAAGTTCGGTGGATGTCCTCTTTTACGACGCGTTCAAAAAGATGGACTATAACGACTCCGAGATCGTGGAAGAAAAGACACCATTAGTAGAGTTCGTTGGCGAAACAACGTACTCGATGGGCTCTGTCTTCGCCCCAGTGATAACTGGAGGAGTCCGAAGAATGACAGAGTTCGTCATAGTGGATCGGCCAGCCCCCTATAACGCTATTCTAGGTCGACCATGGATATACGACATGAAAGCGGTACCATCGACCTACCATCAATGCGTAAAGTTCCCAACTCCCAAAGGGGTCAAAACCATTTACGGAAGTCAAAAGATTTCCCGTCATTGCTACATGAATGGATACAAGCAGATCGAGAAATCCCCTGCGTAGCAATTACAGAAAGAGGAGGAGCTCGCCACCATGCAAACCAAAAGGTCGAACGACCCAAGTCAGATAGGACCCCCAAAGGACCTCACGACTCAGGTCTTCATAGACGATGCTCATCCCGAAAGACTTGTTGGCATCGGAATCGACCTATCAGAGCCAGTCAAAAATGAACTGGTCTCTTTTCTTAAACAGAACGTCGACTCCTTCGCCTGGTCTTCAGCAGACATGAAAGGGATCAACATCGACGTAACCAGCCACGAGCTGAATGTCGACCCAACCTACAAACCAGTAAGACAAAAGCGTCGAAAACTAGGTCCTGAGCGAGCCCAAGCCGTCAATGACGAGGTCGATCGGTTACTAAAAATCGGATCGATCAGAGAGGTCAAGTACCCCGACTGGCTTGCCAATCCCGTAGTGGTTAAGAAAAAGAACCGAAAGTGGAGAGTCTGTGTAGATTTCACGGATCTCAACAAAGCATGTTCAAAGGACAGCTTCCCACTCCCACACATCGATCGGCTGGTCGAAGCCACCGCCGGACATCAGCTACTGTCCTTCATGGACGCTTTCTCGGGGTACAATCAAATATTAATGAACCCCGACGACCAAGAAAAGACTTCATTCATAACTGATCGAGGCACGTACTGCTACAAAGTCATGCCCTTCGGACTAAAGAACGCAGGAGCAACTTACCAACGCCTCGTCAACAAGATGTTCTCAGGACTCCTATGCAAACTATGGAAGTCTACATCGACGATATGCTGGTCAAATCTTCCAGGTACGAGGATCACATCCCACAACTAAAAGAATGTTTTATCATTCTCAATAAATACGGGATGAAACTCAACCCAGCAAAGTGTACCTTCGGGGTCCCCTCAGGAGAATTTCTAGGTTACCTAGTAACCGAAAGAGGGATCGAAGCGAACCCCAAACAGATCGCGACGTTCATAGAGATGAAATCTCCCAGAACAACACGAGAAGTCCATCGCCTGACTGGTAAAATAGCTGCTCTGAATCGCTTCATCTCGAGGTCGACTGATAAATGTCTACCCTTCTATCACTTGTTCAAAGCGAACAAAAAGTTTCTCTGGGACGAAAAGTGCGAAGAAGCGTTCACTCAGCTCAAAGCTTACTTAAGCGAACCACCCATACTGGCGAAACCAGTAGAAGGGGAACCCCTCTACCTCTACCTAGCTGTCTCGACGGCAGCAGTAAGTAGAGTCCTGGTTCGCGAAGAACAAAATGAGCAACGGCCGGTGTATTACATCAGTAAGACCTTGATCGACGCTGAAACCAGGTACCCCGCCATGGAAAAACTCGCCTTAGCACTAGTGACATCAGCTCGGAAACTCCGACCATACTTTCAATCGCACTCGATCATAGTGATGACCTCTCAGCCGCTGAGAACCATCCTTCACAGTCCAAGCCAGTCAGGTCGATTGGTCAAATGGGCTATCGAACTTAGCGAGTACGACATAGAATATAAAGCTCGAAAGTGCCTAAAAGCACAAGTACTAGCAGATTTCATAATCGAGCTCCCTCCGACCATCGAACTCAACCCGACCTCGGCCCAAAGATGGAAACTCTACGTCGATGGAGCTTCCTCGAGGCAAGGATCCGGAGTCGGAGTAAAAATGGTCTCCCCAACGGGCGAAGTACTGGAACAATCGTTCAGACTGGGCTTCGCCGCATCAAATAACGAAGCAGAATACGAAGCGTTAATAGCCGGGCTCAGACTAGCGATAGCAATAGGAGCCCGGGAAGTAGACGCCTTCAGCGATTCCCAATTGGTCACGACCCAATATCATGGCGACTACGAGGCCAAAGACGAACGGATGGAAGCATACCTACGGATAGTCCACACGCTCGCCGAACAGATCGAATTCTTTGATCTAACGCGAATCCCACGAGAGGAAAACACCGCAGCCGATGCCCTAGCAGCATTAGCGTCGACATCAGATCCTAACCTCAAAAGGATCATACCGGTCGAGGGGATCGAAAAACCGAGCATCGACATAGCCCTGAAAGCTCTGTCCCTGAAAGGGGACGGGCCCGCCATAAAGGACGACGTCGAGCACAAAGAATGTCCCAAGGACACCAGTCGCGACATCATCGAGATTGATGATGACCTCTATCCAAGAAACGCCGTGTAAGTCGCGAACGTCCCCGATGGACCAATCCAAGCCGCATCCACTAGTCAAGGACCCGAGCCTAACAATGACGAAGATTGGAGAACTCCGATCATTCGATACATTACAAATGGCGAAGTTCCTGACGACAAATGGGAGGCACGAAAACTCAAAACACAGAGTGCAAGGTACTGCGTCACACAAGGAGAGCTCTTTAAAAGGAGTCTCTCCGGACCTTACCTTAAATGCCTCAACAAAAAGCAAGCCCTAGCCGTGATTACGCAAGCACACGACGGATCCTGCGGAAGCCATTCCGGAGGACGAGCATTGGCCGTGCGAATCAAAAGACAAGGCTGATTTTGGCCGACAATGGCCACCGAATTCGAATCCTTCTCCAACAAGTGCGATAAATGCCAAAAGCATGCCCCAATTATCCACCAAGCGTCGGAGAAGCTCTCCTCTATCTCATCGCCATACCCATTCATGCGATGGGGAATGGACATCGTGGGACCACTAATCGCATCCGGCAAAAAGAAAGCCACACACCTATTGGTGATGACGGACTACTTCACCAAATGGATTGAAGCAGAGTCGTACCAAAAAGTTAAGGACGTTCACGTTAAGGAGTTCGTCTGGCGAAACATCGTTTGCCGACATGGACTACCCCACGAGATCGTCACCGATAACGGATCTCAGTTCATATCAAACACGTTCAAAGAGTTCTGCAGAACTTGGAACATAAAGCTCACTTACTCGACGCCACGCTATCCCCAGGGGAACGGGCTGGCAGAAGCAGCTAACAAAGCAATTATGAACAGTCTCAAGAAAAGACTCAATGAGTGCAAAACAACCTGGAGCGACGAGCTCCCAGCCGTACTATGGGCCTATCGGACTACCCCCCGCAAATCCACCGGTGAGACTCCTTTCTCGCTGGCTTATGGAATCGAGGCGGTAGTACCAGCCGAAATCCTCGTGTCAAGCATCCGCAAGGAAGAATGCCCACGACAAGAGGAACTCAATAACAAGATGATAACTGATGAGCTCGACCTCGCCGACGAAAGGAGGAACCTCGCATTAGCTCGAATCCAGAACTACCAACAAGCCGCAGCTCGTTACTACGATTCCGAGATCAAAACTCGAAGGTTTCAAGTAGGCGAGCTCGTCTTACGGAAAGTGTTCGACCATAAAAGGAAGAACACGCTGGAAAGTTAGGAGCAAAGTGGGAAGGTCCTTACCAGGTCACCGACGTTGTAAAGGACGGGGTCTACCGACTCAAGTCGGTGGAAACCCAGAAGCCTGAACTACGACCTTGGAACATCATCAACCTCAAAAAGTACTTCCACTAGGAGTACGATAACATAATCGAACTACGAAATGGCTTGATCCCCTTAAAAGGGTACGTAGGCAGCTCGACTTCGAGCGCAGCCACCCCCCAAACACAAAGCTCTTACCGAGCTCAGCAACTTCTGACGAAGTCACACTAACTTATCTTTGTGAAATCAAAATAAGTCTCTCAATCCAATGCCTCTTTCAGTCGTAAAAGTTAGAGTCGTTGCGAAATACCTCACCATAACATTCTATAAAGTGATATGAAATTATCTCTCCAAGAAGCAAAGTGATATGAAATTATCTCTTCAAAAGCTAAAGTGATATGAAATTATCTCTTCGAAAACAAACGATATTAATTTATCCTTTCCGAGCGACCTGAAATGGTCTCTCCCAAAATCAGGCGATATGAAATTATCTCCTCGAAACAAAGCGGTCCGAAACAAACTCTCGCAAACCTAAAATTCTCCAACTTTATACAGCTCGGAAGAATTAGGGGGCCACCCTCTCCCTTTAAGCGAAAATGTCGAAGTCAAGGCAACCGATCACACGGAAAGACCTCCGCGCACAACGAATCTTTGTAAGTCTACCCCGATTTATCACTCCCGTTAAACATCAAACTTGTACTGCACATTACGAAAGAACTCGAACTCGAGTACGAACGACTTCGCGCTAAGGTGCTAAAACAGTAAAGTCTATGCTAAGGCATGAAAGACTCAAAAAGAGATTCATTGAAAAGAGGACACAATGTCCTCGAGTTCCAACACTAAAATAAAACAAAGCCCCCTCGGGCAAATAGATGTTCAAAAAAAATCAAAAGCCCCTTCGGGCAACGACAGAACAATCAAAATTGCCGCGAGCGCGAGGAAGCCCCGTCTCCACCCTCCGCCTGATCACCGGTAGATGCAACCCCAGTCGGGAGATTCGATCCGTACTGATCAGGGCGGGAAGCAGCCGGCGGCGGAGCATGCGCCAAAATAACCGAGTCGCTCGACACGGTCGGCAAGTTTAACTTGCCAACACTAAAATCAGAGACCGCTGCGGCGTTCATCTCTTCCATGGCCGCCCTCTTTTGGTCGGCCAACCTCAGCACTTCCCGAGTCAGGTCAAGCTCGCCGGAAGCAAACTCCGCGATGAGTTCGATATTGGCCAGGGTTTCTTGGAGGCGAATCTTAGCGTTGGTTTCAAGCTTTCGCTTTTCGCTTTTCTCCTTGATCTCTTTAAGGATTTCCAAGTACTCCCCGCTCATCTTCTTCCTCGCCTCGTGAGACGCAACCTTTATGTCGAAGTCCCTCCCCACGAGGACTCTCTCTAGGTCGGCTCGATCTTGAGCGGCTCGCGTTGTTGCAACCCGACTCGCTTCTTCGGCGGCCAGCGTCCGACCTTCAGCCGCCCGAAGCCTCTGAGAAAGATCCTCCTCACGATTCTCGAGAACCAATAAACGGGCTTCTATTCCCTCGTACTTAGCCAATTTCCTTCCAAGCTCCTCCTCTCGAGCCAAGGAATCCTGCAGCTCCGCGGTCAAAATGCGGACTGATCTCCTGGCGGCCTCGAGCTCGCCTACTTGCAACCTCTCGCGAAGCTCGCGCTCGGACTGGGCCACAAGTTCGTTCGTAGCCTCCAGGAACTACATAAGCACACAAATTTTAAAGTCTCTCGTACAAAAGAAAGGCGAGAACAAAGAACTACAATCGATACCTTCCCGGTAGCTTCCGCCATCCTGGTGTACAAATCACCAAGGACCATGTCCCCAACGGCCGAAAGCCGAGCACCCGTAGGTCCGAAGCGCCTTAATAAACGGGCCGCGCCCCCGGGCGCCCCAACACCCTCGCTCGAACTGTTCGAGCTCACCTCCGTTTCGATCCTCTGACGCTTCGGTGTGGGGGAAAGGTTCCCACCTCCACTCTGATCATTCGGTCTCCCCGAACCATTCGGGCGAGGAACGCGCAAAGCCGGCTCCCTGGACGAGACCGGGTCCGCTCCCCGAACAACCGGAGGAGAAGGGACCTCCCTTGTCTCTGCGGCCGCATCACAGGCCCCGGAGTTCGGAGGGATAATCGGGGAGGGGAGAGGAGAATCACACATGGCAAAAAAGAGCGCGTCGCTTAGACTCCCGTCCCCCACCTTTTTGCCAAATCCATAGGGTCCTTCCCGTTTCGGCGACTCCTCGATCTACGAGATAACTTCTCATGAGGTGGAGTGCTAGCATCTGAACCGTCACCCAAAGAAGGACGGCATGTAAAATTATAAAAAAAAGAGGAAGGGTTTAGGCCTTTCCAAATAACGACGAACAAAACGTCACGAACAGGAGACTCACTCTCTCCTGCCCGCTCGAGTATACGAAGCTGAGGACGGACAGCCCGATCCGGAGAAGCCCGAGGAGGTACATGAGGAAACGGTAGGTCCCGAGAGATCCGATATCGTCCCGCGGAACCCCTCTCGGGTCGATCCTCAGGGCAGCCTACACGCGCTCCACCGTGAAACTGTCCCAGTTGACGGTACCTTTCCTCAGTCGGGTTATTAGGGCCTCCGTGACAGGGTTGAGGTCAAGCGATTCGGGAAACTCTGTGATACAGAACAAAACCGATCAGGAATCGGACCGACAACAACAAAAGAAAAAGGGGGAGAGGATCAAGAAGGAAACCAAGAGTCTTACCAACATTGGAAGCCCACCGCGAAGGAACGACCGAGCAATCGAACTCTCCGACCGAGTGATGGGTCGTCCTAAAGAAAAAATATCGGTCCCTCCATCCATCCCTCGACGGGAGACCGTAAAGGATCCTCCCAAACCGAGGAGAAAGACGATACGACCCCGTAAAGCGGGAATCTTGCTTCACCGAGCAAACCCGCATTAGCTCCTCGAGACCAAACTCAATCCCCTCCTCCGCGGCCCTGACTCCAAGTCCGATAACGTATCGAACGAAGTTCAGCGTCATCTGATAAAACGCCAGCTGGAGCTGGGCCAGCACTAAGAAAACAAGGCGGGGAATAGGGAAGAAGAGCCCACATTTTTCGAAATACGTGTAGGAGGCGCAGCAGTAGACTTTTACGACCGTTTCAGGGGACACCGCCGGGGAAGGAATGACGATTTTGACTTCCGGCGGAATCCGGCAAAGCGCCCTCAACTGCTGAATATGGTTCACGGTTAACGAAGACGGCGGGTGCGGACCGAATAATCCCGCCGCCGCACTCGTACTCGCTCCCGCAGGGTCTCTCAAGGCCATGAGGAAAGATGCACCGGAGTAAAGAAAACAGAAAATCTCCGGGAAAGAACTTTTTCTGACGACAGAGGAAATATGGAGAAAAACCCCAAGCAAGAAAGAAACAGAATAAAAGTAAGGAGGCAAAGGGCTGCCTTCGACGATATGTATGATTATCTATAGCGGGAGTTGTGCGCGATATCGTCCGTACGACTCCCAAACTCGTATTAATTACTGAGAAAATCGATATGGTTTGGACTCCTCGCTTTCCCCTTTACTCTAACCGTTGATTTGAGATCAACGGTTGCGAGTGCGCAGTAATTAGGTCACGTCATCAGAAAAACGAGCCTGAAAAGACTCTTCGCAACCCTTAAATCTTAGCCGTCGATGATCGACCAGATCCACGGTAAGAGATGAAATTCTCGAAACCAATACACGCCACGGCTGCAGACGCGCTAAAAAGCAGTTCGGCTCGTCCCACGCGCTCGCCCTTGATCGTTGGGTCAAAACAAGATCTATGGATGGGGCGAGAGTAATCATTAGGTTTTCAACGCCCGTGACACGCACGCGTCTTTCCGAGAACGTCCACCGCCCATTAACCTCGACTTCTCAAAGATTAATGGGCTGGGGGGCTATTGTTGGTACTGGATTTCCCTCTACGAAATCCGGCCCATTAACAAATAAAACAAAGGCCCATATCTATGAGCCCGTTCCAGGATCAAAGACGAAGAGACGAGCCGATTCATTTGTTGGGCCCAAACGAATGGCGCTTTGACAAGGCCGAAGCGATGCCGAAGTAAGAGGCGATCGAGCTCGAGCTCGGCAGGAGACGACGTGGAGATAGAACGACTCGGTCTTTGCCAGTTCAACTGATCCGCGAGAATCACGGGGATCGTTACGAAGGAGAGGCCGAAATATCGGAACAGAGAGATCAGAGTCGAGACTATTTAAAAGAGGAAATGGCGATCATTTCAAGATATTCCAACCCTAGCTTAGAACACTTCGACTAGATAGCTCGATCATCATAGTTTGTACTCTCTTTTCGATTGTGTTTGTTCTATCTCGACGATCAATCTCAATAAAGTCTTTGATTCATAGGAAACTATACCATTTCTATACCTAAAAGTCCAAATCCACGATTACAAATTCTTGGTGTGAATCTTAGATCTCACAATACTCTTAATCCGAAAGAATCTATTTCGGAAGCACGATTGAAGCGGTCTATTATTCGAGGTTTACGACCAGAGTATACACCGTTTGTGACATCGGTTCAAGGATGGGCTACACAACCTTCCTTGGAGGAGTTTGAAAATCTGCTAGGTTCGCAAGAATCGTTAGTCATGCAAATGGCTGGAGTTAAAGTCCATGATGACTCTGGGAATGCCTTTGTAGCAAGAAGACACCAAAGCTTCAAAGCCAAACCCAAGGATGGCGGTGCAAGGAATAATGATGGACGAGAAGGATCTTCCATGAGAGACAAGAAACGATTCAAGTGCTACCGGTGTGAAAAACTTGGGCATTTCAAAAGGGATTGCCGAGTCAAGCTGAAGGAAACAAATATGGCGGAATCAAAAGGTCATACTGAAGATGAAGAATGGGGAAAATGTTTCACGGTGGAGGCTGCATCTTCAGGTACATCCACAACTAAAAATATTGGAAGTGATTGGATTGTAGATTCTGGTTGTAGCCATCATTTTACCGGAGACGAGAAGTTATTTTCTAGTCTTCAGCGCCATGACGGGAAAGAAGCCATCATTACCGCGGATAATTCAATCCACCATGTTGAGAAGGAAGGGACAATTGTTATTGAAGGAGATGATGGAAGCCCAATTACTCTCAAGAATGTATATCATGTCTCTGGAGTAAAGAAGAATCTTCTTTCCGTGGTAAACGCAGTGGACTCAGGTAACTACGTTTTATTTGGCCCAAGGGATGTTAAATTCTTGAAGAATATTAAAGAATTAAAAGCTGACGTGGTTCACACCGGAGCACGAGTTAAAGATCTATATGTTTTATCGGCTTCCAACTCATACGTTGAAAAGATGAGCACAAATGATAATGTCTTTATATGGCATGCTAGGCTTGGTCACATAAATATGACTAAGCTCAAGGTCATGGTGAATAAGGATTTGGTTAATGGGCTCCCAAAGTTGAAGATTCAAGATGACGGAAAGCTTTGTGAAGGTTGTCAGTATGGAAAATCACATAGACTTCCATTTGACAATTCTACCTCATGATGGGGTGCTCCTTTGGAGAGGATCCATAGCGATTTGATGGGTCCGACAAGAACATCCTCTTATTCTGGGTTTCGCTATATGTTGTTGTTTGTTGATGATTTCTCACGGAACACTTGGGTATACTTTGTGAAGGAAAAGTCCGAAGTATTTTCAAGGTTTCAAGAATTCAAGGTCACCGTGGAAGGAGAGTTAGGTCAAAAGATCAAGACCCTAAGGATGGATAATGGAGGGGAGATTATGTCAAAGGTTTCTCTCTTTTTGCCAAAAGCATGGTATACAGAGAGAATTTACATGTCCATATACACCTCAGCAAAATGGAGTAGCGGAAAGGAAGATCAGACATCTGAGTGAGACATGCAGAAGCTGGCTACATGACAAGAACTTGCCTAAAGCTTTATGGGCGCAAGGCATGAGATGTGCAGCTTATGTCATTAATCGGATGCCACTAAGTCCAAACAATATGAGGTCCCCTTATGAGATGATTCATGGGAAGAAGCCAACGGTGAAACATCTCAGAATATTTGGATCAATATGCTATGTCCATGTTTTTGACTCTCAAAGGACCAAGCTTGAGGCAAAGGCGAAGAAATGCATATTTGTTGGTTATGATGAGCAAAGGAAGGGCTGGAGGTGTATGGATCCCGAGACACATAAGTACATTGTGTCTCGTGATGTTGTCTTTGATGAAGTTTCCTCATTTTATGGGCCACCTCAAGTCTTGGTTGAGCAAGATGGTGCAAGTTCCTCCAAGGTAGATGAACCAATTCTCCAAGTTCCAAGTGAGAGTGGAAGTTTTGAAAAGGAGACACAAGGTGAAAGGGGGAACAATGACCAAGGAGAAGAGGATGAGGAAGATAATGGTTCGATGGCTAATCAACGGCCTAAAAGGAACATTGTTAGGCCGGCTCGGTTCAGGGATGATAGGTTTGTCACTACTTACTCATGCTACTTTGCAGCTCCATTAGATGAAGAAGAACCATTATCTTATGATGAAGCAAAAGGTGTAACCGAGTGGGAGACCGCAATGAACGAAGAGATGAATGCTCTAATGAAGAATGAAACTTGGGATTTGGTTCCAAAACCCAAGGATGTCCAACCCGTCTCTTGCAAATGGGTGTACCGAATTAAGCGTAAGACAGATGGGAGCATTGACAGATTTAAAGCAAGGTTGGTTGCTAGAGGATTCTCTCAAAAGTATGGAGAAGATTATGATGAGACTTTCAGCCCGGTAGCAAAGATGACTACGGTACGTTCACTTTTATCTTTAGCTGCAAGCTTTGGTTGGAAGTTATGGAAACTAGACGTTAAGAATGCATTTTTATATGGAGAACTTGATAAGACTATCTTCATGGAGCAACCACTTGGTTTCAAATCATGAGAGCATCTTGATTATGTGTGCAAGCTCAAAAAGGCCTTGTATGGGTTAAAACAAGCTCCATGAGCCTGGTACGGAAAGCTTGCTCAGTTTCTTCAGTTTTGCGGGTATGTACCATCAAATTCTGATCCGAGTCTATTCTCCAAGAAGAATGGAGGAGTCCACGTGGTAATACTTCTTTACGTGGATGATATGATAATTACGGGGAATGATGATGCTGAAATAGCTCGTCTACAAGAGGATATGTCGATAAGGTTTGAGATGAAGAAGTTGGGTGAGCTGAACAACTTTCTTGGTTTCGAAGTTGAAAGCGTGAAGGATAGAATATTCATCGGCCAACAAAACTATGCAAGAAGAATTTTTGAGAAGTTTGGCGTACACGAAGGAAAAACGCGTACTACTCTGATGGATGTGAACATAAATCTTAAACGCGATGAAGGATCCTTGCTACCCGATCCTCGATCTTATCGCTGTCTTTTCTGAAGTCTTCTTATACTTAACCATTACAAGACCGGATATATCCTTTGCGGTTGGTCTTGTAAGCCGGTTCATGCAAGCACCAAGGAAACCACATCTAGAAGCGGCGAAGAAGATCTTAAAGTATGTAAAAACAACTCTTGGCATGGGATTGTTGTACAAGTACAATTCCAATGTTTCACTTTATGGTTTCACCGATGCTGACTTTGGTGGAGATCTAGATGATCGAAAATCTACTTCAGGCTATTTGTTCTTATGTGGAGACACAAGCATTTCATGGTGCAGCAAGAAGCAAGCGACGGTGTCATTGTCTACTACTGAAGCAGAGTATAAAGCTTTAACACTCGCAGCTCAAGAGCGTATATGGCTTCGAAGACTCCTTGAAGACTTGTTCGAGCCAATCAATAAGCCAGTTTCCATCTACGGAGACAACCAAAGTGCTATCAAGTTGGCTAATAATCCAGTGTTTCACGCAAGGACGAAGCACATTGAATTGGAGCATCACTTCATACGAGAAAAGGTGCTTGATGGAACGATTGAAGCTTTGGAGGTTCGAAGTGAAGACAACGTTGCAGATATCTTCACAAAGTCATTACCGAAAGGTCAGTTCGAGCTATTTCGTTCGGAGCTCGGGATGGTTGACAAAATCAAGTTTAAGGGAGAGTATTGAAGTTAAACTTGATTTTGGATCAATCTTAGTTATGGGTTCATAATTCAAAACCCAAAGTCAAGCCCACATTCTAGAAGTTCTCTGGAAACATCATCACCTCCTCTAAGAGTTCTAGAGAAATCCTTTAGATAATTATCTAAGATATTTAGGTAGAAAAATCTAGATGTTGTAATATAAAAATCTATATATTATGGTAGAGAGTTCTAGAAATTTAGGAAATATCTAAGTTAAGGAGCTTAGTGTAGAAACATCTAGATTATTTTGTAAGACTTTTTGGAGGCTATTGATATACTTGTATTTTCATGCATTTAGGCTATTGTTAGGATCATGTTTTACTTCTTTTTAGTTTCCTTTAACTTCATTTCTTTGGTCATTGATGTGTTTAGAGTATATGATCATCTAGAGCTATGTTTAGGCATTCTAGGCTTGCATTTGGAGTGTTTCCTATGTTTTGTAGGTTCTTGGAGTTGCTAAGGAGGTTTGGAAGAGTTTGGAGGCCAAAGGAGTGATTGCAAGTGAAATGGTGATGTAGGACCAAACCGATGAGCTTGAAAGATTGAGTCATATGAAGATATTACATTGACTTTTAGGTCTGGGATTCTGAATAAAAATCATGGGAAATTGAGTTAGCTTTCTAATGGAGGTGGTTTGAAGTCATTCGGAGCTATATGGAGAGAGTTATGCCTGATTTACTGGATGCATCTCAACACAGAAAAATCCGAGAGTCCGTATCGGTCTGGCCGACCGATACGCCGACCGATACGACCCTTCCCAGAAAAATCCGAGAGTCCGTATCGGTCTGGCCGACCGATACGCCGGCCGATACGACCCTTCCCAGAAAAATCCGAGAGTCCGTATCGGTCTGGCCGACCGATACGCCGACCGATACGCGTCCCAGAAATTGCCTTGGATCCGGGTCAACACCCGGTTTGTTCCGGGTTGACCCGGCTCGAACCCTAATGACTTTTTAAGCCAAAAACCTATCTTTTTACAGTCTCTTATGCTATTTTTGTTGTTCTAAACACTTGTAAGAACAAGTTTGATTTCTTGATTGAATCTAGTACTTCTTTTGTGATTCCTTCATCAAATCTTTCAATCAAACTCTACTTTTCTATGATCAATCTTATTTCTATGGAATTTGTTGGTTTGATCATGATTAATGAGTAGTTCTTCATAGGGCTTATGAGTTAGGTAGGATTAGGTTGATTTAGGGGTGATCAATGGATTCTAATGTTTAATTGTATGAGATCTCATCTGTCAAAGTGCGTGTAATGCCTAATTAGCCTTGATCAAGTTGATTAGGATACTTAAGATTTCTTGTTCACAACATGTTCGATGAAATTCCTGTTCATAGCTTTGATAGAACTTTCACATTCTAGCGCATGAGAATGTATGTTTAGAGTGATTGTTAGTTGTTTGGAACTTGTTTGATTGCTTGCTTGATTCTAATTCACAAATGAGAATTTGTTCTTGGATTAGGATTAAGTAAAGAGATTAGTATTAAGAGATTAAACTGATCGTACTGTTGTGTTCCTTGCTAGGAGATTAGCTTGTTTGAAGTTTGAATTAGGATCCTTGATCATCCCGAGTCACCTATCCGTTGACCTTAACCTTGTGCCCTATCTTTATCATTGATTGAATCACTTGTTTATTTGCTTTTGTTTACTTTGGCTTGATTTGATTTCGTTAGGATTGTTAGAAACAACAACTTAAATGAGTGATTTGACTCTAGAGGATTAGTGAGTGCTTATTGGTTTTATCCATCCCAGAATAGGTTCGATACCTCAAAGCTACATCGATAAGCTTGAGGAATTGGTACCTCAAAAGGATTGCTAAAATCCTAGCTATCAATTTGGCGCCGTTGCCATTTTGGGATTCTGGATATATCAATTCGTTTTCTATTCCTTTTTAGTTCAAGTTTTTGTTACTGATTTTCTACTTTCTCCCTTTTTGATGTCAGGTGTATGAACTTGCGCAGCAAAGGGACTACAAACTTAGTTGCAAGAGTTGAGGACATCAAGGCACACGAGAGGAGATTAGCAAGGGAACGACGAGCACAAGAACGAGCTGTTAACGTTGAGAGACTTGGGTTGGAACCAACTGTTGAAGATATACAAGACTTTGAGAGTGTTGAGCAACAAGTTATGGATAATCATCAAGATCAACAACAGCAACAGCAAGAGAGGCCAGCTAGGGCCATTGGTGATGGAGACACACCGGATACAAATGCGAACCGGCATGGGATCATTCCACCACCGGTGAACAATAACAACTTTGAGATCCGGGCTATGGTGATGAACATGGTGCAGAACAATCAATTTCATGGGCTAGCATCTGAAGACCCGTTGCAACACTTGGACACTTTTGACAAGATATGCGCTACTACAAGGTTGAATGGTGTGACTGACGATGGGTTGAAAATGCGTCTCTTCGTTTTCTCTTTGGCAGATAGAGCTAAGGATTGGGAAAGCACTATCACTCCAGGATCCATCACTACTTGGGGAGACCTGAAGAAAGCTTTCCTGAAGAAGTTCTTCTCACCCACTAGGACTGCTCGTTTTCGCAGTGAGCTATCCGGGTTTGTGCAGCGCAACAATGAGAGCTTCGCTGAAGCTTGGGAGAGATTCAATAAGCTCACCACTCAGTGCCCACACCATGGTTTCACCAAGGAAACACTACTCAGCAACCTCTACCGCGGAGTGCTTCCTAGAATGAGGGCAATGCTAGATTCATGCAGCAATGGACATTTCCTAGGCAAGGGAGTAGATGCAGCTATGGAGCTGATTGAAAATCTAGCACAAAGTGATGGCAACTACAACGAGGATTATGAAAGGACTAATAGAGGATCATCATCTTCAGATGAGAAGTATGAGAAAGAGATAAAAGCGTTGAATGAGAAGTTAGACAAGATGATCTCCATTAGCCAAAAGAACATCAGCTTTGTGGGACACTATGAGGATTCTAAGCCTCAGCTTTATGATGATGATGAGGATTTGACACAAGAGGAGATCAACTTCATTTCTGGACAAGGTGGTTTCAATAAGGGCTTCAACCAAAACTACAGAAACCACCCAAACTTTTCATACCGCAATCCCAATGTAGTCAATCCTCAAGACCAAGTCTATCCTCAAGCTCCATCTCAAGGACAAGCTCATCAACAAGGGCAGCAAGGCTTTCCTCAGCAGCAAAAGCCTTTTGTCCCATACACCAACCAACAAGGGTTTGGAAATAAGCCTCAGTTTCAAAGCCAGCAAGGATATATTCCCAACCAGCAATTTCCTCCCGGTTTTGGACAGCAGCCACCACAAGCTTCTTCTTCCTCAGGAGTTGATAATGAGTTAAAGGTTATGATGCAGCAACTTCTTCAAGGACAAGCCTCAGGAGCTATGGAAGTCAGGGATCTCAAGAGTGAGCTTCAGAACTTAACTTCAAGGGTTACCAACATGGAGAACAAGAATGCCTCTACATCTCGCACTCAAGGTACCTTGCCTGGAAACCCGGAGAAGAACCCGAAAGACTACTGCAATGCAATCTTCTCTACTGTTGATCATGAGAAACCAGACCATGAAAGAGAGGTTGATGAAATCGAAGCACTTCTCTATGGGTATGAACTCCCTCCTGCTGCACATGCTCCTCCGAAGGAGATGAAGACAACAGTGGTTAAGCCTCCCTATGTTGCACCAGCTAAGGTGATGAGTGCTACTGCAATTTTTGCTGAAGATATGGTGCCTACTGTCCACACAACACCATGGGTACTTCCCAAGCTTGGTAATCCAGGTAAATTTACAATCAGTTGTACTTTGGGAGACTTGAAGATTAACGACGCATTGTGTGACTCCGGCTCTACTGTGAGTGTGATATCTCTTGACATGGTTGAATCTCTTGGGATTAAGAGCATGGAAAGGTACCCATCTTCTATTACATTTGGAGACTCTTACTCAAAAACTCCAATGGGAATGATAAAGAACTATCCACTGAAGATTGGTGAGTGCACTATCCCAACTGACTTTATAGTCATGAAGATGAAGAAGAGTACCCAACTTCCTCTTTTACTTGGTACTTCTTTCCTCAACACCACTGGAGCTTGTCTGGACTTCAAAAAGAAATGTGCTGTGCTGAATAATGTTGACGCCAAGGCTTATTACCCTCTGAGGAGCACATCTCTTCACACTTGTGGTGTCATCCTCTCTCCCAATGAATATGATGTGTTAGAGGAGGCAAGGTTATTTGCCAATGTCGGCAAGGAAGTTTGGCCTAAACCCACCGCTTATGGATCATTGAGTGAGCACATGGGACGTGCTCAAAAGAAGGGGGTGGATAGAGCTATTGGAACTCCTCTCATGACCACAAAGACTGAGTATGTTGGGTCCAAATCTTTGAAGAAGCTGAGCATTGATAAGGAAAAAGCTCTAAAAGAAAGGGATGTGGATATGGTGACAAAGATGCCTCCGAAGGTTGTAAAGGCTTCGATCAGTCCAAGGTTCCAAGGTGACTCGGTTAATCTTGGTGAGCTGACTTCTCAGGTCCTAGCCATCAATCTCAAAGGCAGGCCACACTCTTCAACCGCCTAAAAACCGGTTTGACCAGTCGAGCTTAACGACTTTAAACAAAAGCGCACTTGGGAGACATTCCCATGTTTATCCTTGTACATACGTTTCTTGCTTGTTATTTTTGATGTTTTGCTTTGAGTTTTGTCAGGTTTTGGCTTAAGGATGAGGTTGTAGACCAGTTGGAGTTGAGAAAAGGCCGCGGAAATGAAGAAAAATGGTGCAGGAGCCGATATCGGGTTCCGTATCGGCTGGCCAGGCCGATACAGTTATGGTAAAAATAATCCGAGGCTCAGTATCGGGCACCGTATCGGTTGGCCAGGCCGATACGGGATGCAGGAAATAAATCCGAGAGTTGATATCGGCTAGCGTATCGGTTGGCCAGGCCGATACGCTCCCACTGCCCAGGTTCACTCGACCTATACGCCTTCTCTTGGACCAGGTAACACTCCAACTTGTACATACTTGCATTTTAGCTTCTTTTCTTTCTTTTTCTCCTTTTGTTGTGTCTCTCTCTCGAGCTTGCTTTCCCACCGAGACGGTGTGAACTAAGTTTGGGGGAATTAGAGGCTAGTTGCTAATCATGTTTTCTTTGTTCTTATTTTTGATTTTATCACTTGAGTCTCATGCATTCATCTAAGGCATAGAAAATCCAAAAAAATTGAAAAATTTCAAAAAAAATTTCAAAAAGAAAAGCATGTAGTTGCAATAGCATAATAGGATTGAGTCTAGTTGCATCATATAGGACGCATGCATAGGGAGCAATGATTGAATGTCCTTGTAAGACTGATTGAGTGATGACTTGTTCTTTATGCTAGTTGTTTGAGCTAGTTGATTGTCCTAAGATTGCAATTCAAGAAAGGCTAGAAAGTTAAGACGAACCATGCTCGGATTGCTTGCTTTGAAACTTGGTTTGAAACTGAAATAGGCTTTGAATTGACACTAGCTCTACCTAAGTGAGAACTTTAATGATGACATCTAATTATCTTACTCATGCTCTGTGTGCTAAACTCGTGGATACCCTAAAATATTTGAGCATTCTTATCCTTTCTACCCCTCTCTACTTGCTCAAATAGACTTTCATACCTTTCACCACCCGTCTTTCAAGCCACAAACACTATCTTGAGTGGTAGGCCTATTTGGAATGAGCTAGGTAAAAAGTGTTGAGTATGAGGCGACTAGGAGAAATTTCCATATAGTGCAAGCTCAGCACCTTTAGCTTTGCAATAGGCTAGAATCCAAGTTTGGGGGAGGAATTGGGAAAGGAGAAAGAGAGTAAAGAAAAGAAAGAATGAAAGGGATTTTGGTTGGGATCTTATGTTTGTTGGCAAAGTGTTTTAAAAGAAGAAAAGCTCTTATGTGTTTAAAGAAAAGAAAAGTGTCTCATATTTTGAAATGAAAAGAAGCCAAAGGCTCACCTTAAAGAAAGAAAAGAGACCATTGCTAAAGAAAGATTTGAGCTAAGTTAAAAAGAAAAGATTTGCCACTGTTTTGAAAAGTCTTTATTGATTCTTGGGGAGTTTGATTGGAAAGTGTCTGATTGAGAAAATGGGATGAGGCAAAAATAGCCTTAGTCAAGGGTAGTATCCATTTAGGTGGGGGCTAGATTAGGAGAAGAAGTAATTGGGGCATGGGTAGATGGAAATCAACCTAGTATGCACCAATTGCCTCTAACTCTTAGCATTTTACTATAGCTCATTCACTTCTTCATGAGAGAACCTTCATGCTTTTGGAATAAACCCCTCTTTTGATTGAGATCACTTTAATCTCAAAACCTTGTCCCTTTGCCAAATGAGTTTGATCACCTTGCATTGAGTAAGATCCACTTGAAAACCTAATGAATGTTAAAGAGCTAGTTGATAGGAATGCTTGTCTAGGTTGAGAATTGAGCTAAGAGTTTTGTCTTGATGAGCATGGCTAAATTTTTGGAGTAAGCCTAACTTGGTTGCATCTTGGTGACGTTGACTCGAATTGGAACTTGTTGATCTCAGTTTTGTCTTTGGATATGAGCTTCCGCCTTCAAACCTTTCTCCCAACTTGCTTTGATAGTCTTATGCTTGCTTGTGGACAAGCAAGGTTTAAGTTTGGGGGAATTGATATACTTGTATTTTCATGCATTTAGGCTATTGTTAGGATCATGTTTTACTTCTTTTTAGTTTCCTTTAACTTCATTTCTTTGGTCATTGATGTGTTTAGAGTATATGATCATCTAGAGCTATGTTTAGGCATTCTAGGCTTGCATTTGGAGTGTTTCCTATGTTTTGTAGGTTCTTGGAGTTGCTAAGGAGGTTTGGAAGAGTTTGGAGGCCAAAGGAGTGATTGCAAGTGAAATGGTGATGTAGGACCAAACCGATGAGCTTGAAAGATTGAGTCATATGAAGATATTACATTGACTTTTAGGTCTGGGATTCTGAATAAAAATCATGGGAAATTGAGTTAGCTTTCTAATGGAGGTTTGAAGTCATTCGGAGCTATATGGAGAGAGTTATGCCTGATTTACTGGATGCATCTCAACACAGAAAAATCCGAGAGTCCGTATCGGTCTGGCCGACCAATACGCCGACCGATACGACCCTTCCCAGAAAAATCCGAGAGTCCGTATCGGTCTGGCCGACCGATACGCCGGCCGATACGACCCTTCCCAGAAAAATCCGAGAGTCCGTATCGGTCTGGCCGACCGATACGCCGACCGATACGCGTCCCAGAAATTACCTTGGATCCGGGTCAACACCCGGTTTGTTCCGGGTTGACCCGGCTCGAACCCTAATGACTTTTTAAGCCAAAAACCTATCTTTTTACAGTCTCTTATGCTATTTTTGTTGTTCTAAACACTTGTAAGAACAAGTTTGATTTCTTGATTGAATCTAGTACTTCTTTTGTGATTCCTTCATCAAATCTTTCAATCAAACTCTACTTTTCTATGATCAATCTTATTTCTATGGAATTTGTTGGTTTGATCATGATTAGTGAGTAGTTCTTCATAGGGCTTATGGGTTAGGTAGGATTAGGTTGATTTAGGGGTGATCAATGGATTCTAATGTTTAATTGTATGAGATCTCATCTGTCAAAGTGCGTGTAATGCCTAATTAGCCTTGATCAAGTTGATTAGGATACTTAAGATTTCTTGTTCACAACATGTTCGATGAAATTCCTGTTCATAGCTTTGATAGAACTTTCACATTCTAGCGCATGAGAATGTATGTTTAGAGTGATTGTTAGTTGTTTGGAACTTGTTTGATTGCTTGCTTGATTCTAATTCACAAATGAGAATTTGTTCTTGGATTAGGATTAAGTAAAGAGATTAGTATTAAGAGATTAAACTGATCGTACTGTTGTGTTCCTTGCTAGGAGATTAGCTTGTTTGAAGTTTGAATTAGGATCCTTGATCATCCCGAGTCACCTATCCGTTGACCTTAACCTTGTGCCCTATCTTTATCATTGATTGAATCACTTGTTTATTTGCTTTTGTTTACTTTGGCTTGATTTGATTTCGATAGGATTGTTAGAAACAACAACTTAAATGAGTGATTTGACTCTAGAGGATTAGTGAGTGCTTATTGGTTTTATCCATCCCAGAATAGGTTCGATACCTCAAAGCTACATCGATAAGCTTGAGGAATTGATACCTCAAAAGGATTGCTAAAATCCTAGCTATCAGCTATAAATACCTCCTCACCCCCTCATTGGTAAGATGTACAACAAGTTAAATAAATGAAATAAAAAGAAGTTTAAAGAAAGAGTGTACTTCTTCTTAAATTCTCTAAATTTTTCTAAGTGTCTCCAAATTTCTCTAAGTGTTCTTCTATAATTTTCTTCATACTTACAAGATTTCTTTTGGGTTTCTCGGATATTACAGTCTTGGGCTAGTGCTAAGCACTATCGATGTTTCTTTACAGTTAAGAGTTGTGAAACCCAATGATTAAACTCACAGTCAATGGCAAATCCACTCTTTTACAGTTTTTCCCTTAGCAATGAAACTACCAACGTTCTTCCGGTCGATTCTCATCGGGCTTCCGGTACGGACCATTATCTTTTTAACCAATGCTTTTACCGGTGACTCTCCTCTTACATTGCTGTGCTTTCCTGAGCCAGAAACAACTACAATCTCTGCAGGAACCACACAGTTCTCTTCACTAAATCTAACCTTGATGCCATCCATCCATTGCATCATTATCAAATACGACGAGGTCAAGTGCATACCATGTAAATCCAACTTGCCTTGTAATGAATTCCACACGATCGCTTCATCTAAAACCGATGACCGAGTCAATTCGCGTACCAGAATCACCTCGTCTTCATTCAGAAAAGTAAACAGCTCAGAAAGAGAAAGCGGACAGCCATCCAAGTCTTTTAACAGTGATGTGATCGTAGGACAAGAATTCAAGACCGAGTTATACGTTCTTATGGATAAAGGAACTTTGAAGTCCTTCAGTTTCTGTAGCCAAGAACCCATTTGGGGAAGAGCATCATGAGCTCCATAGGAAGATAGAACCATATTTGAACAAACTGTGTCGATTATGTGACCTTCTGTCTCCATTCTGTGCACTACTCTGTTCATCTCGTCAAACAATCCTAATCTTCCATAACTGTATAAAACGGACTTATATTCAAACAATCCTGGCTTTATTCTTTCCATTCTCATCTCCTCGGTGACACTTTCTGCATCATGAGGTTGGTCCATGTTGCATAATCCAGAAACCATAGACTTGTAAGCTTGGGTTTTGACATAAACAGATGAAGATCTCTGGATTATCTCTCTCAAACGAACGCAAGCATCATTGAATCCTTGTACTGACCCTTGTTTAGAATTTGATTCAACCAAATTGCAGAGGAAGAGAGCAAAGTCTCGCTCACTTGACTTCAGCCTCGAAAATGCAGTAGAGAGTAGAGTTTCTGATTCGTCGAATCTTTCTTGTTTGTTGAGCAGAGCAACAAGATGAGCAATGAGCTTGGGATTCCAATCAAACCACGATGCTTCAGTGATTTCTGAATACAACTGAAGAAGAAAACAAAAACCAATTTCAAGTCATTTGCTTTCAACGCATTGATTGAGAGAAACAGGAACTCACAGAGAGAGCAAAGAAGGAGAGATGGGGATGGGAAGTGTGAGCTGAGAGGAGATGAGATAGCACATTGAGAGAAACTGATTTTGGCGAAGCAGCTACAAACTTCTTAATGTGGCGGTTTGTGGCTGAGGGATCTCCAGCTAAGGCAGGGGATGACAAGGAAGAGAGAAAACGGTGGCTTTGCTTCATCAGAGGCACAGCTCCGGCCGCCATTGATGTTCTTGGCCCTCCACTCCAGTAACGGATACCTTGGCTCAGCCGCTGAGGCGGTATCAAATGTAACCATTGCGAGCTGCATATCATCATCTGGGTAACAACCAAACCTGCACAAGTATATAATAATACTCCGTAAGAGTAATTCAAGTACAGAACAAGAAAATCAACCAAATAGATGAGTTGAATCAGAAACTAGAGTTATATACAATCAATGCCAAATTCAGTTCCAAACAACTAGAGCACCCAATGCTAAACAACATTAAGAATTATATACCTTAATTCAGCAGAATTCATCAATTAGAGCAATTCAAGATTAAACGCCAGATTCTCTAGTGAGAGACCACACAATTGGTAATGAGAGAAAGGGAATAACTTTTAAAACCCTAGTTACCAAAATCGTAAGATTCCAGTGACAGACAATGAATTAATAAAGGGGATGAAGATGAGGCAATTCAGGTTTACCGACATGGACGGTCTAGATAGGCCGAGTGGGCTGTCTCAAAACCGACATTTTTTTCACCAGTCAGTCTCCGGGAGTTGCAAATGATTTAACACTCCGCTCTCCACACGTTTTTGACTAATCCGATGTGAACGACTGACCGTTGATGCTTGAGCGGTGAACCAACCACACAGCTTCGCTGAATACCGGACTTTGATTAAGAAAATTTAAACCGGTTTAGGCCATGTCATGCCTCTCATATTTTCTGAATTACTTTAAAAACAATTGAGACTTTTTCTTAAAAAAGAGAAACTTTAAGAAGACGTGCTTAGGATGCCAAAAAAGAAAAAAAAAGAAAAAAAAAAAAGAAGACGTGCTTAGTTTGTCTATTTTAATGGATTTGAAAATCCAATCTAAAATTAATGTTATTTGGTTTACGATTTTAAAACTATATTTAAATTTATATTTAAACTTAGTATTATTAGTTATATAATTTAAAAATTTATATTAAAATAAAATGTTATTAGTTCTAGATTTAAAATTATGTGTTATTTATTAATAAGAATTTGTTTAAAGATTTGATTTAGAATTGGATTTCATTGAATTTATAAGTATTTTTAAAATCAAAATTTACAACAACAAAAAAAAACAAATTCTGAATGTTTACAGTGGGATGCAATTCCACACAGTATAAGATCAGTTTTGATTAACATTCAATCAAACAAATTGCAAGTGTCTTCAGAAAATGATAAAAAATATATATACATGAAATGCTACAGTAAATTTCAAGGCAAAATATTAATCTACTTATGACGTATGATCAAGCAACCATTTACGATTGAAGGAATGGTTGGTTAGGGGCCGACTCTCTCTTTAGAGTAGAGAGAGGGCGACTTCCGGTGTGCCGGAATCGCCTCCGATTTCAAGCGGCTTCTTTCTCTTCTCCTTCCGCATGTCGAGTTTTTTTTCTGATAGCTACTTCTTCTCTCTTTCTTATCCTTCAGAAGTCGCTATCTTTTTTCTCGGTGTCCATCAGTTTCGGTCTTGCCGGCTTTCCGGTCGTTTTGCTTTCGGTTTTTGGTTTTGGTTTTCGGGTTTGTGTCGGATTTGTACAGTTCCCGGCTCGCCGACTCCAATAAACCCAGGTTCGCTTTCTATGGCTGACGTTTCTTCTGATTTATCGGATTCTCCGGATTATCCCGGCTTCTCGCTTTGCGAGTCTTCCTCGATCCTGCTCCCTTGCTCTCTCCTTTTGCCCTTTCACCACCTGGTTTTCTTAGCTGCACTCTTCCTGAGCTCCTCCGGTATGTCTGGTCTAATAGCGTCTCTGTGCCCCTGCTTTAGAGGACAAGCGTTTGGGAATCATGTGAGGAGTTTTTCCTTCCGGCGGTGGCGTCTCCAGCTTCGGTGGTCTCTTGTGGGGTTTTGCTTGCGGTTTCTTTTGATGCAGGGTTGGTTGGACGGTGGTTTCGGGATGTGAGGATCGGCAAACGGTCCTGGCCGGTTGCGGTGAGTTGGTCCGGTGAGATGCGGATGCGCTCTCCTCCGCGATGGTCTGCGATTTCCCGGCGGTTTCTTCTTGGCGTGACGCGTGTCTCGCATGCTGGCTTCCTTCGGTTTTGCCACGTGGCGGTCTTATCCCCACGATTTGCGATCTTACGTTTGCGTTTCCTCATTGTATTGGGCTTTAGCCCGTTTGTATTGTTGGTCTCAGCCCATGAATGTGACTTGTTGACAAAAAAAAAAAGCAACCATTTAGGTGTGTTTACATATATTTTTATTTTCTTTATTTTTGTTTTTTCTGAAAAAAATAATAATCTAGTTGTTGAATATATATATATATATATATATATATATATATTATTGTATATTTATAAATAAAAACAGTATATATTAACTCAGTAGTTACAAAAAGTTTATACGTAAATCATATTATTTTTTAATTTGAAAGCTGAAAATATAAATATAATGTTTTATAACTTTATAAACTATATATTAATGAATTTAACTAAAATAAACTAAAATCAGTCGATAGGTATGTGTGTTAAAATAGAGAACCACATTCTATAATTAATGATTTTATTTTAAAATATATTTATAATATTTTTTGATATTTTTGTTTTAAATAAAATATATATTTTTATGTTATAATAAAATTTTATGAAAAAAATAATTTTTAGATTTTTAATATAAATAGTATTTTTCGTATTAATATTTAATTACATTTAAATAAAATATAATTTTTACACTATAATAAAATCTTATGAAAAAATTATTTTTTGGATTTTTAATATAAATAATATTATATTCGTATTTAATATTAAAATTTTTAATAAAATAATTTTAATAACATTTTAATCTAATATTCTCTAATTTGAAATTTTATTCAAAATATATTCATAATATCTTTTTAAATATAAATATATATTTTATATTATAATAAAATCTTACAAAAATATTTTTAATTTTTTGATTTCTTTAGAAAGATAATTACTATATTCGTATTTATTATTATAATTAACAAAAAAAATAATTTTAATTACAATTTTTTTTTGTCATCATTTTCATTAGTCCAAAGTACTTGGACAACAAACGTGATTTCGGAACCCAACCCCCGAAATTTACATTTTACAAGCCCAAATCCAATAAACCTCAAAAGAAAAGATAAGCATGAGCTAATAAAATGACATGTTTCATACACGTGTTCTTTTCCAGAGTTGGTGAAGAGATCAACGACGACCACCGCTATGCGATCTCCGCCGTGAAGCTCAACCGTGGACACCAAAGTCTGTAAATCGCTTGAAACCGGTCCTCCACTCCGAAAATCACCAAACCCTTTAAAACAGATCAATCCCAGCAACAGCACCAAGAACCCACCTTCCTCCGTTGACAGTTAGATTATCTCCGATCACCTTATACCTTCGGATACTTCACCCCACAACCTATACTAAAGGCCCATGACCATCCATGGAGGAGAAAAGAAGACATATTACTCCTAGATAAAAGAAGATTCGAGCATAAATTGAAGGAGAGTAGACTTTGTATCTGTTGGTGGAACTAGATCTCAAAAGAGATCAAATCTGCAAGGGAAAACAAACACACCAAAACATAAATCCGAACTAGAGTCGGAAGAGACTCGCAGAAAGTGAGAAATCTAGTGGAAACCGGAAGCAAAATCCGATCAAGTCGGAATATTCAAGATGTATAAACAAAACAAAACAAAACACTAGATCGTAGATCATGAGCTCACTCTTCTGAAAGATGGAAGTGAAGTAAGAAGAGTGAGGAGAAACTACAACTAGAGAGAAAAATCTCTCTCTAAAAGTAGAGAGAGAGAGAGTCTAATTACAGTTTAATCTATACAATTATAAACACATAAATCTTTATATTTAGACCATATAAAACGGGTTGAAAACAATATTAATCAATTTTAATTATATATACTATTAAAAACAAACTTTATCATCGTAGTTTTAAAAGGTTTTTATTTAAAATATTTAAACTACTATAAGATGAGTTAAAATATAGATTGATTTGTTTCAATTATAAGAAAATAATAAAATTTATGTTACAAGTTAAAAAGATGAATTAACCATTTTTAATTATAGAAACATTAAAATAAACTTTAATCAATCAAAGATGTTAATGAAAGGATTACATATTTTAATTATATTTTAATCTATAAAACAAACATAAAATATTTATATTTAGACATTATAAAAATGGTTAAAAATAAATTAATCAATTTCAATTATCTACACTATTAAAAACAAGTTATAACTACTGAAAAACGGATTAAAAACGTATTAATCAATTTTAATTGATATATTCTTAATTTGATAAAATAGTAAAATTATTAAATATGTATTATTATATTATAAAACATGAATTAGATTACTATTGATGTTTTAAAGTAATTAATAAATTTATATTTATTATCAATTCTATTACAAATGAAGTGTTTTAAAACTAACCTTTATTTAACGTGTATATTATGAAATATGTCATTAAAATTAGTTAGTGTTTTTAATAATAATTAAAAGTATCTTTGGAATTTTGAAAATTAGACTTTATGTGGGTCATGCTAAATATTTTTCTAAATTATATTCACAATATCTTTTATTTTAAATATAAATATAAAATTTTATAATATAATAAATCTTATGAAATTTTTTTAATTTTCGTTTTTTAAGATAAATAATATTAGTTTCATATTTATTATTAAAATTTATTATAAAATACTTTAATTACATTTAAATTTATTTTTTTCCAATTTATGATTTTATTGGAAATATATTCAGAATATATTTTGTTCAAATGAACAATATATATATTTATACTATAATAAAATCTTACAAAAATACTTTTAAGATTTCTTAAGAAAAAATAAATTCTAAATTCGTATTATTATTATAATTTATTAAAAATAATTTTAGTAACATTTTATTCTATACAAAAAAACAGAAAAAAAAATATTTATATTCAAACCATTATAAAACGGGTTGAAAACTAGATTAATCAATTTCAATGATCTATACTATTAAAACAAACTTTATCTTTCTAGTTTTTAAAGGGTTTTAATCAAAGTTTAATAATACTTTGATAACTAAGATGTGTTATAGTATAGATTAGTTTGTTTCAATTATAAAAATTATAATAAGATTTATGTTACAAGGTTAAGATGAATTAACCATTTTTAATTATAAAAAAACAAAAATAAACTTAAATAAATCAAAAGTGTTAATGAAAGTATTATCATATTTTAATTACATTTTTATCTATAAAGTAAACATAAAAATATTTATTTTTATACATTATATAATGTTTTGAAAAAATAGATTAACCAATTTTAATTATCTATACTATAAAAATTATACATATATTAACCAATTTCAAATTATATTTTTTTAATTTGATAATATAGTAAAATTATTCAATATGTATACTATAATAATATACAATGAGTTATATTACTATTGATGTTTTTTTAAAGTAATAAATAAATTCATATTTATTATAACTTATTAGAAATAGTTTAGTTCCATTTTAATCTATAAAAAAACACAAATTTTTATAATTAGACCATTATAAAACATGTTGAAAAATATATTATTCAATTTTAATGATCTTTATTATTTTTAAAAAATGTTATCTATTCACTTGATATATTATTAATTTGATAAAAATATGAAATTATTCTATATATATATATATATATGATTTGAATATATGATGCATTAGATTACAGTTGATATTTTTACGATCATAATTTAATGTTCTATCAAAATTTTAAAATTAGACTAATATAAAAAGAGTTGACATATATATTAATTTGTTTCAATTATAAAAAAAATAATAAGATTTATGTTACATGTTAAAAAGATGAATTAACCAATTTTAATTATAGAAACATTAGAATAACTTAAATTAATCCAAAAATATTAATGAAAGGATTATTATATTTTAGTTGCATTTTGATCTTTAAAATAAACATAAATTATTTATATTTAGACCATTATAAAACAAGTTGAAAATAGTTTAACAGATTTTAATTATCTAAACTATTAATAACAAATTTTGCCTAATGTAAGACGGATAAAAATATGTATTAACCAATTTAAATTGATATCTTCTTAATTTGATAAAATATTAAAATTATTCAATGTTTATACTATTATAATATATGATGAGGCATATCACAGTTAATGTTTATAAAAATTTGTTTTATAAAATTTTCAGAATACTTAAACTACTATAAGATAAGCTGAAATATATATTATCATGTAACGACTTTGTAAATGTATAATTATATTTATATAAAATTATAAATTTAGTCATTAATATGAACATATAACCTTTATAATGACTGTTTTGTTAAAAACAAAATATTATAAAATTATTTCAAACAAAAAAACTTATTCAAACAAAATAAAGTAGTTTAAAAATATATATTTTAAAGAAAAATATATCTGCGTTTCTTTAACGCGGATCAAAATTTAGTATCTCATTATATCCTCTTATAAACATTATATATACTCATGTTATCTCTCAAGAATAATATAAACAATTCTAAATATTTATACTATTAAAACAGAAACACAAATAAATTTATGACATTATTTTTTTTAGTTAAATATGTGTCATTTAATATCTTTATTAATTTTAAGATTATTATATATCAAAACTTACACTCACAACTGGTCATAAACTTGCCGATCCAACCGAGTATCACGTCATTGTTGGAAGCTTGCAGTAACTAGGTCTCACCCAACCAGACATTGCTTTCACCATGGATCGCCTGTCGCAATACATGCATCAACCCAATGGCGGATCTAAGACAACTTTTAGTAGGGGGCATTAACATATAATTTGAATTAATCAGGGGAAATACTATAAATTTTGAGTTAGATCGATGATATTATCAAAGAACTATTAAAGCAAAAAAAATTAGCCGGGGGCACGTGATCCCGTCACCATCAACGTATGTCCGCTCGTGCATCAACCAACAACCACACACTTGGACACAGTTAAATGTGTGTTCAAATATCTTGAAGGAACACCATACAAAAGTATCTTCTTCTCAGCCTCCACACCTATTAACTTACATGCCTTTTCAGATGATGATTGGTTGGCGATGTTGATGACTACTCTTCAACTGGCGCGTACATTGTCTATCTCGACAAACAACCGATTTTATGGAGTTCTAAGAAGATACAAGGAGTAGCTCACTCCTCAACAAAAGATGAATATCAGACGTGGCTGAAACTGCTTCTGAACTGGATCATCTCGCTACTTTCCGAGCTACGGTTTCCTTTCACGACGATATATTATGACAACATCGAAGCAACATATCTATCTACCAATTCAGTTTTTCATTAAAAAATGAAACATGTTTTTCTAGAATATCATTTCGTTCGTCAACTTGTGCAAGCAAAATAACTTCGCATGCACACATCAGCTCCAATGACTAACTCGCTGACGCTCTCATAAAACCTCTTGCACGTTTGCGATTTCATAACATATTTGTCAAGATTAGCCTTACTGGAAGATGACCATCTTAAAAGGCGTGTTAGTATATAAGATCTTCTAGAATTATTTCTCAAATATTCCAGAGATATTATACTTGTAGACTTGTGTATATCTTATTAGATCCTCTTGTAATTGCTATATATACTCATGTAATATCTCAAGAATAATACAATCAGTTCTTAACATTCACATCGAGAACCAGCAACCATCTACATGCTAGTCTTATCAAAACCAGAGATTTTTGCTATTGGTTACGCCGGACATCAAGACCACTCCAACATTGGCTAAACCACAACGCTCAGATGATGTTTTCAAACAATCACAATATCAATCCAATATGAAAATAACCTAAACGTAATGGATTGTTACTCGGAAATAATATAATACAAAAAAAAACTTTATAAATTAATAACATTAGGACATTAATATTCTCTTGATTATAAATGTATTGGTTGAGTTACAATTATTTGTTGGGATCAAATAAATTTATTAACTAATCGATTTATTAATTTATCAAATATTAATTTATAGATTTTTTACAGGAATGATATGTGAAAAGAAAAAAGGCAAATGTTTTGTTTTTATATATTTTGGGTGCAATGGTTTGTATTTTCTAGGAACAAAATCAAAGAAAAATATATGTTTTTATATTTTTCTAGAATTTTACCTTTTGAAATAAAAAATAGTAGAAAATGAATTTCAGTCAATTCTACTAAAAGAATATAACAACTAAAAAAATATGTTATCTAATTATATAATTGAGTAGCGAAAACGCACCAGATTCATTCTCACGAGGTTAATTATCAGCATACTCTTAATGAAACTTTAATAAAAATTTTTTTTATAATTATGTAAAATTCTCTTAAAAATCAAATTATGTAAAATTCCCTTAAAACTCGAGCCCTCTAGGTTATGTTAATTTTCTTAAAATCGAGTCCTTTAGGTTATGTTAATTTTTCCTTTAAAAAATCGTCGTATTAGGGACATAATGTCCCACATCGGTAAGTAAGAATACATCAGATTCATTCTCACAAGGCTAATTATCAGCCTACCCTTAATGAAAATAAGTCACACATCGGTAGTTGGAGAAATAACTAACTAATATATATAGGGTAAGGGCCCATCCACTCATTACCAATTGGTTGGAAGCTCATACTGTAGGAATTTCTAGCAGTTCTAATCAGATTAGCAACCCTAGGTATAGATTCCATTCCCTAAGATCTAGGGTTCATGTATATTGAATCTATAGATCTCGAAGTTACTTGGAGATTGGCAGCGGAAGGTTTGCAAGTAATCGAGAACCTTGAGCGCCTCAAATGCTGCGCCTCTACTGGTATCCACACGCACACAAACTGAACAGCTGGGATGCTAGTGCCGTCAGAGATCAGATCTCTCAAGAGGTTATCTGTTTCTTTTGGTGGCTGTGAATTAGGTTAGATTAAGTGTAAAAGTCGACCATATATCTTATATATGTTGACTTATACCACGACATGATTAACCAACGATTAAACCGAAGTTAATCGGGTCATTCGCGATCTGTGTCGATCGATGCACATGATGTGTCGATCGACACTGCCTCAGAAACTCGATATTGAATGCATATCAAATATGCATTTATCAGATCATTACATTAATGATCAACCTCTTATTATATGTTCAGTTTGCTTAGGTGTGTGACCCTGTAGGATCATACAACACTAGCAATAAGTTCTAAACTTATTGATCACAAGTGGCTTCTAGCAAAGCATTATGATTACCCAGTGTTATATGACTGTCTCATCTCGACAATCCAACTTACACTTAGAGTCAGTACAATAGATTTCAGGACATTCCCAACAATCTCCCACTTGTACTGGAATCATCTATTCCTATAATCCCTTTGTATCCATATCTCGATCTGGCATAAGGCAAGAACTGTGTCATCCTTATTTATCTAGATCATGTTTATCGAACTCCGATTTATACTGATAAGACAAACGACTGACAATCACCTCGTTTGAACGCGGCCACGCATTTCCAGTATCAAATCTTTGATAGGCCCTGAGATATTTATCTCATGTTATATAGGAGGTACAAATCCCATCTTGTTCCATCCATGTCCCTTTCACATTTCATGATACGCCCAATCAGTGTCTTTATAGTCACCAGTTACGGCTGACGTTTGACAAAGTCAAGACGGACCAATCCATATGTAAGAAATTATGATGGACTCAGGTCTAAGGACTATACTCTATAGTCGTAATGAGAAACTCTTATGACACTCATATAACCATCTTGTAGAGTTCTCATCAATGGGTCAAATCCGATCCTGTGTTCTCTAACACATATCTATGTGATTGACTTTAATACTCTTATTAATGACTCCATGAAACTTAGTCATCAGTCACCTCACATACTAGTCTCACGCGGTTGTTAATTTCCCACTTTAACAACCTTGACCAAGGACCATTGTAATTTATGTCATTTATTACCTATAGGGTTTCATGATCAAGTCACATACTTGATGACCTATAAAATGTCATAAATTACTTTGGGAAAATTATTTAATAACACAATTAAATAATACTGAAATAATATCATTAAAATAACATAACCAAATTATGTTTTACGAACATCATGTCATAACTAAAAACCAAATACAAGTCCCACTGAAATCAAGATCATATCTTAAGAAATCTAATGCCTATAGCAGCAATATGACTCTCATGCTTAGGCCTTGGGAGAGGCTTGGTCAGAGGATCAGCAACATTCTCATCCGTCGGGACTCTGCTGATCTTCACATCTCCTCTGTTAATGATATCACGGATAAGGTGATATCTCCTCTCTATGTGTTTGGACTTCTGGTGTGACCTAGGTTCCTTCGCCTGCGCAATGGCTCCATTGTTGTCACAATACAAAGCCACTGGTTCAGAAATACTAGGAACCACACCAAGTTCAGTGATGAACTTCTTGATCCAAGAAGCCTCCTTTGCCGCTTCAGAAGCAGCAAGGTACTCAGCTTCAGTCGTGGAATCTGCTACAGTGTCCTGCTTGGAACTCTTCCAACTAACTGCACCGCCGTTCAGACAAAAGACGTAACCAGATTGTGATCGGAAATCGTCTTTGTCCGTCTGAAAACTTGCGTCTGTGTAACCACTTACTACCAGCTCATCACTTCCTCCGTACACCAAGAATTTATCCTTAGTATTTCTCAAATACTTCAGAATGTTCTTGACAGCTGTCCAGTGACTTTCACCTGGATCAGATTGGTATCTACTCGTCATGCTTAAAGCACAAGCAACATCTGGACGAGTACAGAGCATGGCATACATGATGGATCCTAAGGCCGAAGCATAAGGAATCTGACCCATGCGTTCTCGCTTAGCAGGTGTCGCAAGACACTGCTTCTTGCTGAGACTTATGCCATGAGACATTGGTATGAAGCCCTTCTTGGAATCATGCATACTGAATCTGTGTAAGACCTTATCGATATAAGTATCTTGACACAATCCAATTAACTTATTTAATCTATCTCTATAGATTCTTATTCCAAGAACGTATGCGGCTTCTCCCATGTCTTTCATTGAAAAACAACTTCCGAGCCAAGTCTTGATAGACTGTAACAACGGAATGTCATTTCCGAGAAAAAGTATGTCATCTACATACAATACGAGAAATGCAACTGCGCTCCCACTAGTCTTCTTGTATACACACTGTTCCTCTTCGTTCCTGATGAAGTCAAACTTTTTGACTGTTTCATCAAAACGAAGTTTCCAACTCCGAGATGCTTGCTTCAATCCATAAATGGATCGATGAAGCTTGCATACCTTCCTTGCAGAATTAGGATCGATGAAACCTTCAGGCTGTGTCATGTACACATCCTCTTCTAGAATTCCATTAAGGAAAGCTGTTTTCACATCCATCTGCCAGATCTCATAATCATTATGAGCGGCTGTTGCTCGGAGAATCCGAATGGATTTAAGCATAGCGACAGGGGAATAGGTCTCTTCATAGTCAATACCATGAATTTGTTTGAAACCTTTTGCCACCAACCTTGCTTTATATATCTGAATATTTCCATCCACATCAATTTTCTTCTTGAAAATCCATTTACACTCAATGGCTTTTGCACCATCGGGTAAATCAACCAAAGTCCACACTTGGTTCTGTGACATGGATCCCATTTCGGATTCAGCGGCTTTCAACCACTTTTCAGAGTCAGGGCTCATCATTGCTTCTTCAAAATTCGCGGGCTCATCACTGTCAATGATTAACAAGTCATGACAATTAGTTACGAGAAATCCATATCTCTCAGGCTCGTGACGGATCCTTTCGGATCTGCGAATTTCAGGCTCCACAGGCGTGGTTTCTACAACTCTTTGTAGATCCAACTGTTGTTCTTCCTCAACGGGCTGAGCGGTCTCCTGTGGCTCTCGAACTTCTTCGAGTTGTACTTTACTCCCACTGTTTCTCTTGGAAAGAAATTCTCTTTCAAGAAAAACGCAGTTCCGAGCAACAAACACTTTGTTCTCGGATTGGTTGTAAAAGTAGTAAGCCTTGGTTTCCTTAGGATAACCAACGAAGTAGCATTTATCAGATTTGGGTTCGAGCTTATCTGTAATTAATCGCTTAACATAAGCTTCACAACCCCAAATCTTCAGAAAAGACAAACTCGGAACATTTCCAGTCCACATCTCATGTGGTGTCTTTGCAACTGATTTTGACGGAACCCTATTAAGTGTAAACGCAGACGTTTCTAGAGCGTATCCCCAAAAGGATAATGGAAGAGAAGAGTGACTCATCATTGATCGAACCATATCTAATAAAGTCCGATTCCTCCTTTCGGACACTCCATTCCATTGGGGTGTTCCAGGAGGAGTGAGTTGTGAAACAATTCCACAATCTCTTAGATGATCACTGAATTCTTGGCTTAAGTATTCTCATCCACGATCTGATCGAAGAGCCTTGATACTTTTGCCAAGTTGATTCTGTACTTCATTTTGGAATTCTTTGAACCTTTCAAAAGATTCTGACTTGTGTCTCATTAAATAGACATAGCCATACCTACTGAAATCATCAGTGAATGTAATGAAGTACCAAAAATTTCCTCTGGCACTTGTGCTCATTGGGCCACACACATCCGTATGTATAAGGCCCAATAAATCACTGGCCCTTTCATTTTGTTTGTTGAAAGGGGCCTTGGTCATTTTTCCCAGTAAACAAGATTCACATTTCTCACATGATTCATAATCAAATGAGCCTAGAAGCCCATCACTATGGAGCTTCTGGATCCGTTTCTCATTTATGTGGCCCAAACGACAATGCCACAGAAAAGTCTGATTCGTGTCATTTGACTTGAATCTCTTGGTGTTAATGTTATAGATTGGTGTACTTTGGTTTAGAACATAAAGCACATTCTCTAATGGACTGCTACCATAAAATATATCATTGTAATCAAAAGAACAACATTTATTCTTAATTGAAAACTGATATCCTTCCATATCCAAAACAGGAATAGAAATAATATTTCTGCTTATAGCAAGTACATAGTAGCAATTATTAAGTTCTAAAACCAAACCAGAAGGTAAAGACATGTTAAATGTTCCCTACGGCTAATGCAGCAACTCTTGCTCCATTCCCCACGTGCAGGTCCACTTGTCCTTTATCCAACGTCCTACTGTTGCTTAGGCCCTGCATATTTGTACAAATATGAGCACCACAACCGGTATCCAATACCCAAGAAGTAGAACCAGAAGTAGTAACATTTACTTCTATAACATAAATACCTGAAGATGAAGTCTCGAAAGTCTTCTTCTTCTTCTTCTTCTTCTCTTCCAGGAATTTGTTGCAATTTCTCTTCCAATGCCCAAGCTCATTACAGTAATGGCACTTATCAGTCTCAGATGGGCCGGGCTTGGGTTTGGTAGGCGGCGCAGGCTTGTCCTGGTTCTCAACCTGGACGGCCTTGTGTTGGGATTATGTCCTGAAATCAAATTGTACTCACTCTAAAGATAGTTGTATTGTCGAGATCGGACAATTCATGTGATACTGGGTAGTCATAATGTTTTGCTAGAAACCGCTTATGACAAATGAGTTGTAACTCATTTCCAGTATCGTGTGAACCTACAGGGTCACACACCTAAGCAAGTTGGACATAGTCCATATGGGATTGATCATTGGCATATGATCTGATCGATGTGTATTGGATGCACATCGAATATAAGTTTCTACGAGATGTATCGATCGACACCATTAGGTGGGTCGGTCGATACAGGAGGTGTGTCGATCGACACCACTAAGTGTGTCGGTCGACACAAAGGCGAAACCGAGACTGATGTTTCGGTTCACTTTAGGTCGATATATAAACGCATTTCGTACATTCTGTAGGATTATGTGTGTTCATGGTGTAATTGTCAGATTACATCCTAGCACATAATAAACTAGGATCTAGGTGATTTGCAGTTGAATCATAAACAGATCAGATTCATTACCTTGTGATTGCAGCGGATTGATCAAAGGAATGAAGAGATCTGCAAGAGCTGATAGAAACCGGCTCCTCCTAGGTATCCACACACTTACAAGCTACTGGATCAGGCTGCTAGACCAAGCTGGAATCAACAGAGAGAGAGAGGACGGCTGGGTATGAAAATCGCAGATGGGGTGTTCAATTACCCTAGGCTGCGCCTCCCTCTTCTTTATATGGGCCCAAGTTATTAAACTAATGGCCTATTAGGATTTTGGGCCCAAGACCCAAATCAGACAAAAACCTGTATTTTGTCTGGCCCAATTCTCTGTACAAATACAGTAAATGCCTTGCATCTTACCGTATTAATTCCATTTTAACTTTCCCGTTAGCTATGGTGTGTGACCCTTAGGGATCATACAATACTGGTAATAAGTCCTAAACTTATAGATCATGAGCGGGCTCTAGCAAGTCATCATGATCACCCAGTATTTATGACTTATGTCTGATCTCGACACTTATCATACTTTCTAGAGTTAGTACAGTAGATTTCAGGACATTCCCAACAATCTCCCACTTGTACTGGAATCCTACATTCCCTAATCCTTTTGTCTCAATATCTCGATCTGGCATAAGGCAAGATGCGTATCATCCTTATATAGCCAGACCATGTTCATCGGACCAGATTTGATACTGACAATGCAAACGACTTGGGCAAGTCCGTTTGGGAGTGGCCACTCTCTTACCAGCTATCAAGTCTCCGATTGGCCTAGAGATATTACCTCCGTTAAACGGCAGGGACAAATCCCATCTTGTTCCATCACTATGAACTACACACTTTATAATACACCCAACCAAGGTCCTTATAGCTCCCAGTTACGAAACAGCGTTAGACAATGATCAAAGCGCATCACTCCATGTGCAGCCACATGCATGCGAACTCAGGTCTAAGGACTATACTCTATAGTCGTATATGAGAACCTCTTATGACACATATATTAATATCTTGTAGAGTTCTCATCAGCGGGCCATGTCCGGTCATATGCTCCCCTACTGTTGGAATTGTGTCCAGTAATCTCGGTACTGTCTCTAGAAAGTAAGAGTATGTCAATGATCAGACATAAGTCATATAATACTGGGGGTCATGATGGCTTGCTAGAGTCCGCTCATGATCTATAAGTCTTGGACTTATTGCCTTTATTATATGATCCCATATGGGTCACACGCCTAAGCTAACAGGAAAACGTGTAGGAATGGTTTAGCAGAAGTACGGTAAAAGTGCTAGGCATTTACTGTACTTAGAGAGAATAAAACGGTTTAGGCACTGTGTGTCGATCGATGCACAAGGCGTGTCGATCGACACAGTGCGCGAACGCCTCGGAGTAAATTGGCATTTGGGCCAAATGGCCCAAAACGAACTGAACGAGTTTTATATAAACTTAAGACGAGTTCAGGTCGAAGTAAGCCCTAGCCGCGAGCCTCCTCTCTCTCTCTGCGCCGATTTCCTCCTGGTCTAGCAGCCTCTTCCTGCTCGGTGTGCGTGTGTGAACCTCTGGAGGAGTTATCTCTCGGTGGCTCTCTGATCTCTGACATACCATCTCTTTCCGCTGCAAACAGGTATAAGGTGAGATCTATCATTGTTTCTATTCAAGAGAACCTAGATCAGCATGTTTAGGTTAATCTGAATCTGAGAATTGAATCAGGATTAATCTAAACATTCCTTCAGTGGTATCAGAGCCAGGTTCTGGTTTTTCTTGTTTAGATTCAAGTTTAGGATTGTTTTTCTTGTTTAAAAGTGTTTTGAATCAACTACTGATAAGAGAAATCACTTAAGCAACAAGGAATTGAAACCTAAACACACTTAAAATCGCAGAAACCAAGCTATATTGATTTGGTAGAATGCGATTTTCAAAAGTCAGTATCGACTGCGATCGCATGGATCGATCGATACGATCGCATGGATCGGTCGATACAGTCTATCGGCTAACCCTGTTAACGCGTGAAAGCATCGATCGATGCAGGATCGATGCAGGTTCGATGTTGGTGCATCGACCGATGCGGTTGGTGCATCGATCGACACGGTTAGGGTTTTGGCTCGGTTCCGTGCATGCGTGAGAGCATCGATCGATACAGGATCGATGCATGATCGATGCAGGATCGATGCTAAGAGCATCGACCGATGCGGTTGATGGATCGATCGACACGGTTGGTTCATCGATCGACATGGTTGGTTTAAGGCTCGGTTTAATATTTTGATTAAAATTAATTCGTCCTGGTTTAATAAACAGATTTAATAATTTTATTAAGTCTGGTTAAACCGGGACAAGAAATCCAATGTCGAAAGGGTTATTGGATTTAGTGCCTAAACCAGGATTTTCTAATTTGATTTGGTTGGACCAAATAAATTGAGAAAATCCGGTTTAGTAAATAACCGGTTGACAATTGTGGTCGTCGTAGTAATTAATTTTGGTTAGACCAATTTTAATGAACCAGACCGGTTATGTCATTTAATTGGACAATTGGGTCATGTCTTGGACATGGACCAATTCTTGGGCCTCGGGCCAAGAAGTTAAAACAATTGGGCCAATTATTTGAGTCTTTCTTCAGATTAATTTAAAATTTATTTTATAAAATTATAAAGTCGATTTTAAATTAAAGTTTCCGATATTTTGAAATTAGAAAGTTTCTTAATTTATAGAAGTTTCTAGATTTGCATGATTCGGATTTTAAGAAATTTCTAAAGTTAGAAAGTTTCCGGTTTTAGAAAGTTTCCAATTTTAGAAAGTTTCCAAAATAGTAGGTTTTCTAAAATGGAAAGTTTCCCGAAATAGTAATCTTCTATTTTGGGAATGAGATTTTAAAATAAACCTACAAACCTCAAATAATATCAAGCGTTGGATGTCTTGTCCAGGCTATGTCAGCTGTTGAAGCCCATTCAATTGTATTCATGGCCTTACAGTGTGAGGGTGTCTGCTTTTGCGTGGGTAAGACGGTTTGTGATTCATAAATGTCATTGGGAGTCCCAGACATTAATGATTACATGACTGTATAGTCTGGTTTTCTTGACTAGGCCATCGGGAGTCCCGGGCCTTGAGACATCAGAGTGGATTGGGCCTCGGGCCCAGATTCACAACCAAGAGTTATATCACGGATATAATTAGCCGACATAGGGCTTACCGATATAAGCTGAGGTTGGGTGACGGCCAGTGGCCCACTTTAATCTTAGTTATATGTGGATCTTGGAATCATTATATTCTATTGAGGGTAACTGATGTTATTGAATATAATGCGTGATTAATCATATTAAATATAATACGAGATTAATCATATTGAACATATTAACTAAAATCCTTTTATCTTAATTTTCAGTTATAACTAGCACAAACAATCAAAACACTTTCTCGATCCGGTCTGTCCTTAAGATGGACAAGCTGAACGGATCAAATTTCTTGACTTGGTCGCGGAATCTGAGGCTAGTTCTCAGACAGGAGAGAAAGGACTATGTCCTTGAGAGAGCTCTCCCCGTGAGGATCGGGTCCATTGCTTCTCATGCAGTATATGATGCTTGGAATAAGCATTATAATGATGCGGTAGATGTGCGTGGTCTGATATTGGCTACCATGGACTCAGACTTGCGGAAGCAATATGAGAACATGGAGTCGCCAATAGAGATGATCAGCAGCCTGAAATTGAAATTTCAGGAGCAGATACGAGTGGAGAAATACCGGTTCGTTAAGTCTCTCACTAGCTGCAAGCTACCAAATGATAATCCAGTGAGTCCTCATGTCAGTAAAATGATGGGTTACATTGATAACCTGAGGAAACTGGATTATCCAGTTAGCCAAGAGTTGGCAACTGAAATCATTCTGCAGTCACTGCCGTCAAGCTATGATAAGTTCAGAAAGAACTATATCAAGAAAGGCTTAACGAAGACGCTGACTGAACTGCATGATATGCTCAAGACAGTTGAGCCAAACGTGAAGAGTACCCTGTACAATCTCATGAATGAGAAGGGTAGGTTTACTAAACCTAATGCTGACAAGGGTGAAGACAAAGTTGTCCAGATTTTGAATCATGGCAAGCGTGTGTCTTCTGAGCCCGAGTCAGATACCTCTTACGTTGGTAAGTGCTGCTACTGTAAGGAGACAGGGCATTGGAAGAGAGATTGCATTAAATTCATGGAAGATGATGAGGAGTTAAAGTCGATGTATGAGACTACTTCCTCAGGTATTCATGTTATTACTTCAAGTTCTACCTTAAAGGTATTGGATACTGGTTGTGGCACTGATATTTGTGATAATATGCAGAGCCTAAGCAACAGTAGAACGTTGAAGGAAGGGCAAGTGAAACTACATGTCTGGAAGGAGCTTGGGATGCTGCCTCAGCCGTAGGGTTTTTTCACTTATAGATCCCTTTGAGGCTTGGTTTTGTATTAAGTAATTGCTACAATGTACCTGCTTTAAGCAGAGTTGTCTTTCATTTTCTTGTAAGAATTTGAATGTTTTTCATTTTGATAAAAGACAAGTTTTTGTTCTTTTGATCTTAATGAAATATTAATTGTAGCACCCTATTCATGGAATGGGTTTTATATCTTAAACCAAAGAGTGCCTAAATGTAACATAAATACCGAATTGGTTTAAATCTGATGAATTAAACCTGATTTTTCTTGGCATAAAGTCTTGGTCACATAGAGTAAGTCGGATTCAGAAATCCCATAGTCATGGGCTGTTGGGCTCATTTGATAAAATATCTTATGAGACTTGAATTCTGTTTACTAGACCAAAAGGTAAAGGGCCTATCTTAGCCGAGCTAGAGAAAAGCCCAAAGGCTTATTGGACCTGGAACATACTCATGTATGTGGCCCAATGAGAAGAAATGCCAGAGAAAAATCTCCTGTACTTCATTGTCTCTACTGATTACTTCAGTGAGTGATGAGACACAAGTCGGAATTCTTTGACATGGTCGAAAGAGTTCCAGAATGAAGTATAGGATCTGAATGACAAAAGTATTAAGACTCTGGATTAAAATCACGAGTGAGAATACTTAAGTCATTGATTATGTGATCATCTGAATGAGTGTGAAATCGTTTCACAGCTCATTTCTCCTGAAAACCTGAAGGTGTTTCTGTGAGAAAGAATCAGATCTTATTAGAAATGATTAAAGATGAATCACACGAATCTTCCATGATATTTTAAGAATAACGCTCTAGAAATATCTAAGTTTACGCTAAAATAGTTCCACCAATATCAGTTGAAAGACACCACGTAAATGTGGATTGGAATCGATCCAAATTTGTCTTTACTGAGTATTTGTAGTTGTGCTACTTCGCTGGTTGTCCTAGAGAAACTAAGGCTTGTTACTTTTACGTTCATTCTGTTTTCTAAAAAGGGAAGTTATTTTCCAAGAAGAACAGTGGGAGTAAAAGTATAACTCGAAGAAATTCGAGAAATGACAGGAGGCTGCTCAACCTGTTGAGGGAGAGCAGCGGAAGGATTTACAGATTTCTGTAGAATCTACACCTGTGGAGCCTTGTCCGAAGGAAACCAAGGCTTGTTACTTTTACGTCCATTCTGTTTTCTAAGAAGGGAAGTTATTTTCCAAGAAGAACAGTGGGAGTAAAAGTATAACTCGAAGAAATTCGAGAAATGACAGGAGGCTGCTTTACCTGTTGAGGGAGAGCAGCGGAAGGATTTACAGATTTCTGTAGAATCTACACCTGTGGAGCCTGAAGTTCGCAGATATGAATGAATCAGTTACTAATCCGAGAGTGATTTCTCGTCATTAGTTGAACCTGATAATCATTGAAAGTTCGCATGATCTGATGATCATTGAAAGCGACGAATCTGCGAAATTCAAAGAAGCGAAAGTGAGCCCGGACTCCGAAATGTTACATTTTATGTAAGTTTGCTTCATCGATCCATTCATGGATGGAAGCAAACATATCGGAGTTGGAATCTTCGTTCTGTTGAAGTAGTCAAGGTTTTGACTTGAACAGGAACGAAGCGGAACTGTGTGTTAACTAATAGATTAGTGGGAGCGATATTGCATTTCTCATATTGTATGTCGATGACATACTGATTCTCGAAAATGACGTCCCAATGCTGCAGTCAGTAAAGGACTGGCTTGGGAGTTGGTTCTAATGATTGACATGAGTAAAGCCACGTATGTTCTTGGATTTTGGATCTAAAGATAGAGATCCAAAAGAGCTGGTAGGACAAAGTCAAGATTCTTAAATTGACAAAGTCCTGCACCTAATCAGCATTCCAAGAAGGGTTTTATGCCAATGTCACATGGCAATACGTCAAGCAAGAAGCAGTGTCCTACGATAACTGCTGAGCTTGAAAGCATGGATAGGATTCCATATGCGACGGCAATTGGATCTATCATGTATGCCATGACACGTACTTGTTTTGATATTGCTTTAATGTTAAGCAAGACAAGTAAAGACCAGTCAAATCCAGCAAAGAATCAAGTTTCCTAAAGTATGTCCTAAAGTATTTGAGGAATACTAAGGATAAGTTCTTGATTTACGGAGAAAGTGAGGTGCTATAAGTCGATAGAGTCTGAAAGGCAAGTTTCCAACAGACAAAGATGATTTCCGGTCACAGTCCGGTTATATCTTGTGTTTGTCTGGCGGTGCACGGCACTGTTGCTGACTCCATGACTTAAGCTAAATCTTTCGCAGCTAAGGAAGCGGCGATAGAGGTTGTTTGGAAAGAAGAGTTCATCACTGAACTTGATGTGATTCCCAGCATAGATGAGACTAGCTGCACATCAGAGGTCCAAACACCTTGAGATAAATGACAGAGATGTTAAGTAGATCAGCAAGTTTCAACAAATGAGAACGTTGCTAATCTATTAACGAAACCACTCCTTAGCCCTAAGCACGAGTCACAGACTGTAGCTGTAGGATAAGTGAAGTTAAGATATAGTCTTAATTTCAGTGGGAGTTAGTAAAGGGCTTTATTTAGTTATTGATATGTTCTTGTAAAACATTTGAGATGTTTAATAATGAAATTATTATTTCAAGATTCCGCTACCCAAGCTGCGAAATGTTCAGCTTAAGTCATGGAGTCAGCAACAGTGCCTTGCACCTCCAGACAGACACAAGATATAACCGGACTGTGACCGGAAATCATCTTTGTCTGTTGGAAACTTGCCTTTCAGACTCTACCAACTTGTAGCACCTCACTTTCTCCGTAAATCAAGAACTTATCCTAAGTATTTTCCAAATACTTAAGGATATTCATTACGTCTATCCAGTGATTCTTTGCTGGATTTGACTGGTCTTTACTTGTCTTGCTTAACATTAAAGCAACATCAAAACAAGTACGTGTTATGGCATACATGATAGATCCAATTGCCGACGCATATGGAATCTCATCCATGCATTCAAGCTCAGCAGATATCGTAGGACACTGTTTCTTGCTTAACGTAATGCCATGTGACATTGGCATAAAACCCTTCTTGGAATGCTGAAAACGTGTAGGACTTTGTCAATATAAGAATCCTGACTTTGTCCTATCAGCTCTTTTGGATCTCTATCTTTAGATCCAAAATCCAAGAACATACGTGGCTTTACCCATGTCAATCATAAAACCAACTCCCAAGCCAGTCCTTTACCGACTGCAGCATTGGAACGTTATTTCCGAGAATCAGTATGTCATCGACATACACTATGAGAAATGCAACATCGCTCCCACTTATCCATTAGTAAACGCACAGTTCCACTTCGTTCCTGTTCAAGTCAAAACCTTGACTACTTCAACAGAACGAAGATTCCAACTCCGATATGTTTGCTTCAATCCATGAATGGATCGATGAAGCTAACTTACATACAGTATAATTTTTCGGAGTCCGGGCTCACTTTCGCTTCTGTGAATTTCGCAGGTTCGTCACTTTCAATGATCATCAGATCATGGCAACTAATCACGAGAAATCACTCTCGGATTAGTGACGGATTCATTCAGATCTGCGAACTTCAGGCTCTACAGGTGTAGATTCTACAGAAATCTGTAAATCCATCCGCTGCTCTCCCTCAACAGGTTGAGCAGCCTCCTGTATTTCTCGAATTTCTTCGAGTTATACTTTTACTCCCACTGTTCTTATTGGAAAGCAACTTTCCTTTTAGAAAACAGAATTCCGAACAACCTAACTTCGTTTTCGGAATGGACGTAAAAAGTAACAAGCCTTGGTTTCCCTAGGACAACCAGCGAAGTAGCTCAACTACAAATACTCAGTAAAGACGAATTTGGATCATTTCCAGTCCACATTTATGTGGTGTCTTTCAACTGATATTGGTGGAACTATTTCAGCGTAAACTTAGATATTTCTAGAGCGTTATTCTTAAAGAATATCATGGAAGATTCGTGTGACTCATCTTTAATCATTTCTAATAAGATCTGATTCTTTCTCACAGAAACACCTCAAGGTTTTCAGGAGAAATGAGCTGTGAAACGACTTCACACTCATTCAGATGATCACACCATCAATGACTTAAGTATTCTCACTCGTGATCTAATCCAGAGTCTCAATACTTCTGTCACTCAGATTCTATACCTCATTCTGGAACTCTTTCGACCATTTCAAAGAACTCCGACTCGTGTTTCATCAAATGAACACAGTCATACTCACTGAAGTAATCAGTAAATATAATGAAGTACAGGAAATTTTCTCTGGCATTACTGCTCATCGGGCCACATACATGAGTATGTTCAAGGTCCAATAAGCCTTTGGGCCTTTCTCTAGCTCGGCTAAGATGGGCCCTTTGTCTTTTGGTCCAGTAAGCAGAATTCAAGTCTCATAAGATATCCGATCAAATGAGCCCAAAAGTCCATAACTATGGGATTTCTGAATCCGACTCACTCTATGTGACCAAAACATTTACGCCAAGAAAAATCAGGTTTAATTCATCAGATTTAAACCAATTCGGTATTTATGTTACTTTTAGGCACTCTTTGGTTTAAGATATAAAACCCATTCCTTGAATAGGGTGCTACAATCAATATTTCATTGAGATCAAAAGAACAAAACTTGTCTTTTATCAAAATGAAAAACATTCAAATTCTTACAAGAAAATGAAAGACAACTCTGCTTAAAGCAGGTACATTGTAGCAATTACTTAATACAAAACCAAGCCTCAAAGGCATCTACAAGTGAAAACCCTACGGCTGAGGCAGCATCCATAGCTCCTTCCAGACATGCAGTTCCACTTGCCCTTCCTTCAACGTTCTACTGTTGCTTAGGCTCTGCATATTATAACAAATATCAGTGCCACAACCAGTATCCAATACCTATAAGGTAGAACTTGAAGTAATAACATGAATACCTGAGGAAGTAGTCTCATACATCAACTTCAACTCCTCATAATCTTCCATGAATTTAATGCAATCTCTCTTCCAATGCCCAGTCTCTTTACAGTAGCAGCACTTACCAACGTAAGATGTATCTGACTCGGGCTCAGAAGACACACGCTTGCCATGATTCAAAATCTGGACAACTTTGTCTTCACCCTTGTCAGCATTAGGTTTAGTAAACCTACCCTTCTCCATTACGAGATTATACAGGGTACTCTTCACGTTTGGCTCAACTGTCTTGAGCATATCATGCAGTTCAGTCAGCGTCTTCGTTAAGCCTTTCTTGATATAGTTCCTTTTGAACTTATCATAGCTTGACGGCAGTGACTGCAGAATGATCTCAGTTACCAATTCTTGGCTAACTGGATAATCCAGTTTCCTCAGGTTATCAATGTAACCCATCATTTTACTGACATGAGGACTCACTGGATGATCATTTGGTAGCTTGCAGCTAGTGAGAGACTTAACCAACTGGTATCTCTCCACTCTTACCTGCTCCTGAAATTTCAATTTCAGGCTGCTGATCATCTCTATTGGCTACTCCATGTTCTCATATTGCTTCAGCAAATCTGAGTCCATGGTAGCCAATATCAGACCACGCACATCTACCGCATCATTATAATGCTTATTCCAAGCATCATATACTGCATGAGAGGCATTGGACCCGATCCTCACGGGGAGAACTCTCTCAAGGACATAGTCCTTTCTCTCCTGCCTGAGGACTAGCCTCAGGTTCCGCGACCAAGTCAAGAAATTTGATCCGTTCAGTTTGTCCATCTCAAGGACAGACCGGATCGAGAAAGTGTTTTGATTGTTTGTGCTAGTCATAACTGAAATTTAGAGATAAATAGAGTTTTAGTTATTCAGTTCATAAAAGAGTAATCTTAATAACTTATAAGAAAACTCGCATTGCATTCAAAATTTCTTTGTTTAACCTCATAAGAATGCAATGATTCCGAGACCCATGTTTAGCTAAATCCAAAGTGGGCCACTGGCCGTCACCCAGAAGTAGCTTTACTTGGTAAGCATACACACAGCTAGTTATATCCATATAACTCTCGGTTGTGGATTGGGCCCAAGGCCCAATTCACCAGATGTCTCAAGGCCCGGGACTCCCGATGGCCCAGTCAAGGAAACCAATCTCTTACAGCCAAATAATCACTAAAGTCTGGGACTCCCAATGAAATTAGTGACTATATACTACTTTACTTACGCAAAAACAGACACCTCACACTGTAAGCCATATCTGTAATTGAATAAGCGTTAAGTAGCTGACAAGATTGGGCAAGACATCCAAGCTTGATATTGTTTTTTTGAGGATTTTATGTTTTCTTTCCAAAAATAGAAGATTACTATTTTGGGAAACTTTCCAATTCAAGTAACTTACTAAATATGGAAACTTTCTATTTTAGGAAACCTACTTATTTTAGAAACTTTCTAAATTCAGAAACTTACTATATTTAGAAATTTCTTAACATGCCAAAATTAGAAACTTCTAATCAAAGAAACTTTCTAATTTAATGTTTTATTAAAGTTTTCGGTTGGGTCACAAATTATAGGCCCAATTCTTGGCCCAAGACCACAGAATTCCAATTGGCCCAATAATTTGACATAACCGAGTCGGTTCATTAATTCTGGTCCAAGACCAAATTAACTACTAAATCCAACTGGTTATTTACTAAACCAGACCAGCTCTAAATTATTTGGTCCAACCAAATCAAACTTAGACCAGCCTTCGGTTTAGGTTAAAATTCAATTTTTTGAATTTAAATCCGGTTTAACCAGAAATTAAATAATACCAATTGTATTAAATAATTTCCAGCAAACCGCGATTTGGGTTAACGGCTTAAACCATACATTAATTAAATAATTAATCGATTCATACATCAAAGAATCAAAAACGTTTTTGACCCTTTCTTAATCGAATGATTCTTAATTCAAAATCGATTTTGACTTTTCAATTGATATTTAATTAAATAAATAAATAAACAATTGAATAATTGCTTACATGAAAACCTAAAATCATTCATGTCAACAGGCACGATCATGACATTCACTACATACAAAAACGATTTTGACCTTTTTTCAAATCGTTTCATGTGATTGTAAAACAAAGCCACCTAGGCTCGATTGATTAACCAATTGCTTATTCAATTCAATAATTGATCACGACCTTTTCCAATTCGAATGATAATTAATTCAACAATCACTTTACAATCATTCAAACAAATCGTTTCTTATTATCAAACAAGAAAGTCAACAAGCGATTGTTTTAGGGATCGGTTTAACGATTCAAACATAGTCGACTTTAACGATTCATACGATTCTAGGTTTTCAAAGTTTCAATCAATTTTACTCATTAAAATCGATTCATCAAACTAATAAACAACCTAGTAGAATCCAAAAAGCAAAAACCTAACAACCAGGCTCTGATACCACTGTAGGATTATGTGTGTTCATGGTGTAATTGTCAGATTACATCCTAGCACATAATAAACTAGGATCTAGGTGATTTGCAGTTGAATCATAAACAGATCAGATTCATTACCTTGTGATTGCAGCGGATTGATCAAAGGAATGAAGAGATCTGCAAGAGCTGATAGAAACCGGCTCCTCCTAGGTATCCACACGCTTACAAGCTACTGGATCAGGCTGCTAGACCAAGCTGGAATCAACAGAGAGAGAGAGGACGGCTGGGTATGAAAATCGCAGATGGGGTGTTCAATTACCCTAGGCTGCGCCTCCCTCTTCCTTATATGGGCCCAAGTTATTAAACTAATGGCCTATTAGGCTTTTGGGCCCAAGACCCAAATCAGACAAAAACCTGTATTTTGTCTGGCCCAATTCTCTGTACAAATACAGTAAATGCCTTGCATCTTACCGTATTAATTCCATTTTAACTTTCCCGTTAGCTATGGTGTGTGACCCTTAGGGATCATACAATACTGGTAATAAGTCCTAAACTTATAGATCATGAGCGGGCTCTAGCAAGTCATCATGATCACCCAGTATTTATGACTTATGTCTGATCTCGACACTTATCATACTTTCTAGAGTTAGTACAGTAGATTTCAGGACATTCCCAACACATTCGACCTAACAGATTTGAGCGCCGCCCAGACTGTTTTTTCTCAGAGAGAAAACATAGAACCTCAAGAAACTAAAGTCCCAGGGAGATCCGAGCACCGGTACTAGCATCCCGGCGGATTCCAGCTTGTGTGCGTGTGGACTACGATAGAGGCGCAGCATCTGAGGCGCAGTAGATCTCGTATTACCTGATCCATCTTCCGCTGCCAAACACCAGGTAATCACGAGGTGAGATCCATGATTCAATTAACTAGACCCTAGATCCTAGGCTATCGGGAACTCGCGAGAATTCTGAATCTGTAGAATTGGCTCGGATTCCTACAGTGGTATCAGAGCCTTAGGGTTTTATCATTGAATCACACCTGTTAATCGAATTTGATGATTTAGATTCGCAAACTAGGTTGTTTGAATAAGAACAGGTAAGATCGATTTGATCGATCTGCGAATCTGTGTTTTCGCACTGTGTCGATCGACACACGAGGTGTGTCGGTCGACACAAGGTGGCGAAATCGACAGATTCGGCGGCTAGGGTTTTTCGCGAAGAAAAACCGAAAGCCTTCTATGTCGATCGACACAGGTTGTGTATCGGTCGACACAAAACAAATTCGGTCGAGTATCGATCGACACAGTTTAGTGTCGGTCGACACAGACCAAGCGAATGGTTAATCGGTTCAATTGGATTGGACCGGCTATCATGCTTGGTTAAGTCCGAATAGATCGGTTTGAATTGGATGAATCGGTTCAATTGGATTGAACTGATTATCTCAATCAGCTTGAACCGATGGGTTAAATCAGTTTGATTGGATAATACGGTTCAATTGAATTGGACCGGTTATTCCAATCAGTTGAAACTGGTTTAAACGGTTTAAATTGGATGAATTGGTTCAATTGGATTGAACTAATTATACCAATTAGTATAAACCGATTGGTTAAGATCAGTTTGATCAGATAAGTCGGTTCAATTAGATTGGACCGGTTATCAAAACGATCTTCGGTTTAGGTCTATGTCGACCGTCACACATGGGTTGTGTCGATCGACATGACCGGTTCGATGAACCGGGTTAATTGAATTAACTGGTTATCGAAGTCCGGTTATGTTTGGTGGTATCGATCGACAGACATAGTCTGAGTCGATCGATACAGTGCTCGGAATTCTGGTTATTGAACCTTGAATTTGCAGAAACCAAACTAGACTTAAACATTGATCAAAGATTAGCTTCAATATGGTCAACTGTCAAGACTCGTTTTGTTGTGTGATATTCTGGCCAAGAGCTTGGTATCCACAATTACGTGAGTAAGGCAGGTAGTAATGTTGATGGATTTGCAGTGCTTAACATCAACAATTACATGACCCAAGAGATTGATTTGCTAAACTTTTGGGTTTAGTTTCCTCAACTAAATATCAAGTGACCTTGATGTCTTGCCCAATCTTGTCACTGTCAAGACTTGTTTCGTATGTTGGATAGTCTTGGAGTCCTTGGTATCCACTGCTACATGAGTAAGACATGTGATCATTGATAGACTTGCAGTGCGACTGTCAATGATCACAAGGCAGAAGAGATTGATTTACTTGACTGGGCTATCAGAAGTTCTGGGCCCAGAGACATCAGAGTAAATGAGACATGGATTGTCTTATCTACAACCAAGAGTTGTACTGAGTACAATTAGCAATGGTTTACTTACCTAGATTGCTAAACTCTGGGTGATGGCGAGTCGTCCACTCAGATTTTAATGATGTATGGATCTTGGATTATTATATTCATAGAGGAAACATTGTTTGAATATAATGCGAGTTTTCTTATTTGATAAGATTTCTCATCATATGCATAACTAAATCTTTGTTTTTCTTGGATTTCAGCTTATGTCTATGACTACTTTCTCGTTGCGATCCATCCTTGAGAAGGACAAGTTAAATGGATCCAACTTCCTGGATTGGTATCGGAATCTGAGATTCATTCTCAAGCAGGAGAGCAAGGACTATGTCCTTGAAAAGGCTCTTCCAGAAAAGCTTGGGACCAATCGCTCGCATGCAGTGTATAATGCTTGGAATAAGCATTATACTGATGTGGTAGATGTGCGTGGTCTGATGTTGGCTTCCATGAACTCAGACTTGAATAGTCAGTATGAGAACATGGAGTCGCCAATAGAGATGATCACCAGCCTGAAACTGAAGTTTCAAGATCTGGCACGAGTTGAGAGATTCCAGATGGTGAAGTATCTCACTGGGTGCAAGCTACCAGAGGATGCTCCAGTAAGTCCTCATGTCATTAAACTGATGGGTTACATTGATAACCTGGGGAGACTGGAATGTCCTGTCAGCTTAGATTTGGCTACTGACATCATTCTGCAGTCACTCACTGCCGTCAAGCTATGATAAGTTCATTAAGAACTATATCAAGAAAGGCTTGACGAAGACGTTGACTGAGCTGCATGGCATGCTCAAGACAGCAGAGCAAAACATCAAAAGGGGTAAAAGATTTGAGAAATCTTGTATAGACAAGGGTGAAGGCAAGGCCATCCAGATTTGGAATCAGGATAAGCCTGTGTCATCTTATAAGCCCAAGTCAAGCCCATCTGGTGTTAGTAAGTGCTTCTACTGTAACGAGTCAGGGCATTGGAAGAGAGATTGCATTAAATTCTTGGAAGATTCACAAGAGATGGAGAAGATGTATGGTACTTCTTCTTCAGGTATTGTGTTATTAATTCAAGTTCTACATAAGTATTGGATACTTGTTATGGTACTGATATTTTTGAAATATGCAGGACCTAAGCGATAGTAGAACGTTGAAGAAAGGACAAGTGGAACTGCGTGTCTGGTATGAAGCAATGGTTGCTGCATGAGCCGTAGAGATTCTCCACTTGTAGGAGCCTTTCCTACTTGGTTTTTTGAAATTAAGTAATTGCCACCATGTACTTGCTGTACGCAAAATGTCTTTCATTTTCTTTTGAGAATTTGGATGTTTTTCATTTTGATAAAAGACAAGTTTTGTCCTTTTGATCTTAATGAAATATTTAATGGTAGCACCCCGTTTGGAATGGGTTTTATATCTCAAACCAACAAGAGTTAGAATATAACATAAATACCAAACGGTTTAAGTCTAATGACTTGAACTCGACTTTTCCTTGGCATAGTCGTTTAACCACATAGAGTGAAGCGAATTCAAAGGTTCCATAGTTTTGGACTCATTCGATTGTTAATCATTTGAGATATGAATTCTGTTCACTAGACCAAAATGACTAAGGCCCTTTTAGCAGAGCTAAAGGAAATGGGCCAGAAGCTTATTGGGCCTTACACATACTGATGTATGCGGCCCAAACGAGCATTAGTGCCAGAGGAAATCTTCAGTACTTCATTACCTTATTGATGGCATCAATAAGTATTGCTGTGTTCATTTGATGAGACACGAGCAGGAATCCCTTGAGGAGTTCCAAGATGAAGTGTAGAACCGATTTGACAGAAGTATTGAGATCCTCGATTGGATCGTGGAGGAAAATACTTAGAGTCAACAATTGGGTGATCATCTAACAGAATGAATCGGATCTTATTGGATATGCTCCGATTAATGATGAGTCACAAGAATCTTCCATGAACGATTTAAGAATACGTTCCAAAATGTCTGTCTTTGCGCAGAAAAGTGTTTCTATCAGAATCAGTGAAAAACACCACATTGGATGTGGACTGGGTGATTTCCAAATTTGTTTTTTCTGATTAATTGGGAATGCAAGGTTTGTGTAAGACAGTAGTCAACAAACAAACTTGAACCCAAATCTGATAAGTTCTACCTCGCTGGTTGTCCCAAGGAAACCAAGGCTGAGTACTTTTATTGTCCAGAACTGTGTCTTTTAAGAAAGATCATACTTTCAAAAGGGAACAGTGGGAGTAAAAGTACACATCGAAGAAATTCGATAAACACAGGAGGGTGCTCAACCTGTTGAGGGAGAGCAGCGGTGAGATCTGCAAAGTGTTGTAGGATCTACACCTGTGAAGCCTGAAATTCGCAGATCCGAAAGGTTCCGTCACTAACTCGAGAGTGATTTCTCGTAGCTAATTGTCGTGATCTGTTGATCATTGAAAAGTGACGAACATGCGAAATTCAAAGAAGCGATGGTGAGCCCCAACTCCGAATAATTGGCTGGGTTTGCATGTTAGCTTCACCGATCCATTTCTGGATTGAAGCAAACATCTTGGAGTTGGAATCGACATTCTGATAAATTGGTCAAAGGTTTGACTTGATCAGAATGAAAAGGAAACCAAGCGTTTACAAAAGACTAGTGGGAGCGTAATGGCAATTCTCACACAGTATGTAGTTGACATACTTGAATCTCATAAATGACGTCCCGACGCTAAAGTCTTGTTAAGATTTGGGTCGGAAGTCAAGTTTAATGAAAGACATGGGAGAAGCCGCGTGAATTCTTGGAATAAGGATCCATTGGAATGGATCAGAGTAGCTAATTGGATCGTGTCAAAATCCTTATATTGATAAGGTATTGGACAGATCTAATACGCTTGATTCCAAGAATGGCTTCATACCAAAGGTCTTATGGCAACAATATTAGTAAAAAGAAGTGTTTATGAACACTGTCTGAGCTAATATTAATGAGTGTGAGTTCTAATGCTTCTGCAATAGAATCCGTCATGAATGCCATATTTTGCGCTCGTCTAGATGCAGCTTAAGCATGACGAGAATATACCAATATATTCCGGTAATAGTCACTAAACAGTTACCAGAAATATCCCAAGTGTTGAGAAACACTAAGGATAGGTTCGTGGTGAACTGATAAAGTGACGAACCAGTTGAAAGTAGTTAGTCGGACAAAGACGATTCCCGGTTCCCACCTGGTTATGTCTCTTTGTCTGAATAGCGGTGCTAACTGTTGGAAAGGCTCCAAGCAGTAGATCGTAGAATAGTGCTTTTATCTGAATGGCGGTGTAATTTGTTGAAATTGTTTCAAGCAATAGCACCGCACTCTCTCCCACAACCTAAGCACGGAATTTATTCTGTTGCTGTAGGTGTAAGATATCTAAAGAGATGATCTTGATTCTAGTGGGAGTTATTTTAGTTATGTTGTAAACTCTACATAGACATGCCTTGGTAGTGTTTATGTGAGTTAAAACTGACATCAGTATTATTTAATTATTGGATAATTAAATAATAGTCCCAAAGTATTTTATGATCATCGTATAGGTCATCAAGTCGAGGACTTGATCATGAAACCCTATAAGTAAAAGATGACATAAATTATGATTGTCCCTAGTCAAGGTTGTTAAAATGGGACACTAACAACCGCGCAGACTGGTATGTGAGGTGACTGTTGGACTAAGTTTCATGAAGTCAATGATATGATTATCACAGTCAATCACATAGATGTATGTTGGTGAACATATGATTGGACATGACCCGCTTAATGAGAACTCCACAGGATAGTTACATCAGTGTCATGGGAGGTTCTCATTACGACTATAGAGTATAGTCCTTAGACCTGAGTTCATCATGCTTTCTAGCATATGAATTGGTGCGTGTTGACCTTGTCAAACGTCGTTCCGTAACTGGCGGCTACAACGGCATTGCTTGTGCGTATCATGAAGTATGTGTAGAAACAGGGATGGAACAAGATGGGATTTGTCCCTCCTAGAAAACGGGAGATAAATATCTCAGGGCCCATCGAAGATTTGATACTGAGAAAATGCATGGCCGTGCTCAAACGAGGTGATTGTCAGTCGTTTGTTTTTAATCAGTATAGATCAGAAGTTCGATGAACATGATGTTGGCTATAATAAGGATGACACAGTCTCTTGCCTTATGCCATATCGAGATATAGAGACGAAGGGATTATAGGAATAGGTGATTCCAGTACAAGTGGGAGATTGTTGGGATTATGTCCTGAAATCACATTGTACTCACTCTAAAGATAGTTGTATTGTCGAGATCGGACAATTCATGTGATACTGGGTAGTCATAATGTTTTGCTAGAAACCGCTTATGACAAATGAGTTGTAACTCATTTCCAGTATCGTGTGAACCTACAGGGTCACACACCTAAGCAAGTTGGACATAGTCCATATGGGATTGATCATTGGCATATGATCTGATCGATGTGTATTGGATGCACATCGAATATAAGTTTCTATGAGATGTATCGATCGACACCATTAGGTGGGTCGGTCGATACAAGAGGTGTGTCGATCGACACCACTAAGTGTGTCGGTCGACACAAAGGCGAAACCGAGACTGATGTTTCGGTTCACTTTAGGTCGATATATAAACGCATTTTGTACATTCGACCTAATAGATTTGAGCGCCGCCCAGACTGTTTTTTCTCAGAGAGAAAACACAGAACCTCAAGAAACTAAAGTCCCAGGGAGATCCGAGCACCGGTACTAGCATCCCGGCGGATTCCAGCTTGTGTGCGTGTGGACTACGATAGAGGCGCAGCATCTGAGGCGCAGTAGATCTCGTATTACCTGATCCATCTTCCGCTGCCAAACACCAGGTAATCACGAGGTGAGATCCATGATTCAATTAACTAGACCCTAGATCCTAGGCTATCGGGAACTCGCGAGAATTCTGAATCTGTAGAATTGGCTCGGATTCCTACACCTTGCCCTTTCCCTTGCCCTTGCCCTTGCCAAGTTTCTTAAACTTCTTGCCTCCTTGTACCATAAGTACGTTTGGAGTGCCCTTCTTGATATTAGGCTCAGCTGTCTTGAGCATCCCATGCAGTTCAGTCAACGTTTTCGTCAAGTTGTTCATGTTATAGTTCATAACAAATTGATCATAGCTTGACGGCAGTGACTGTAGAATGATGTCAGTAGCCAACTCTTGGCTAATGGGACAGTCCAACTTCCCCATGTTATCAATATAACCCATCATCTTTATGACATGAGGACTGACTGGACCGTCCTTTGGTAGCTTGCATTCAATGAGAGACTTAACCGTCTGGTACCTCTCAGTTCGTGCCTGCTCCTGAAACATACTTTTCAGGCTAGTGATCATCTCCATTGGCGACTCCACGTTCTCGTATTGCTTCTGCAAATCCGAGTTCATGGTAGCCAACATGAGACAACTCACATGGACCACATCATTAGAATGCTTATCCCAAGCACTCCTTTCTGCATGTGGAGCATTGGCTCTCGGTTTTTCAGGGAGAACATTTTCCAGGACATAGTCCCTTTTCTCCTGCTTGAGAACAATTCTCAAGTTCCGATACCATTCGAGAAAATTCGATCCATTTAACTTGTCCTTCTCAAGGACGGATCGCAGGGAGAAAGTGTTATGATGAGTGTTAGTCATAGCTGAGATCAAAGAAGGAAAAGGTTTAGTTATGATGTTCAAGAAATAAGAAATCTTAACTATTAAGAAAACTCGCATTATATTCAAACAATGTTTCCTCAAATGAATATAATGATTCAAGACCTATACTTCACTAAACTTGAGTGAGCCACTGGCTATCACCCAAATTTTAGCTATCTAGGTAAGCAACAACTTTGCTAGTCATATCCAATATAACTCTTGGCTGTGGATTGACATCTCATGTCCAATCCACCTGATGTCTCTAAGCCCAAAACGATTTTGATGGCCCATTCAAGCAAACCAATCTTTTGAGTCATGTAATTGTTGATGTCTTGCACTGCAAGTCCATCAACACGATTACTTCCTGTCTTACTTATGTAATTGTGGACACCTTGCACTGCAAGTCTATCATACAATGAAACAAGTCTTGACAGTTGACAAGATCGGGAAGACATCAAGGATTACTTGATATTTGGTTGAGGAACGGAACCTTTAAAATGTTCAGTTTTATTATGTTTTAATTCTTCTA
>CM058234.1:29949177-30004643 GCA_030180135.1 Orychophragmus violaceus
GAGAGAGAGAGAGAGAGAGAGAGAGAGAGAGAGAGAGAGAGAGAGAGAGAGAGAGAGAGAGGAGGGCCCAGAAGAAGAGGTTTGGATAATAAGGTAAGAGCAAGAAAAATAAGAGAGAGAAAGAGGAAGAAGAATAGGAAGAAGAGAGAAGAAGAAGAGATGAGAAAGAGAGCGGAGGAAGCAAAAGAAGATGGGGAATGAGAGCGAAGGCGAGCAGAGAGAGATGGAGAGATGAGAGGAGAGAGAGAGAGAGAGAGAGAGAGAGAGGAGAGAGAGAGAGGAGAGAGAGAGAGGAGAGAGAGAGAGAGAGAGAGAGAGAGAGAGAGAGAGAGAGAGAGAGAGAGAGAGAGAGGTTTGAGACTAATAAGGGAAGAGCAAGAAAAATAAGAGAGAGAAAGAGAGAAGAAGAAAAGAGGAGGAGGGCCGAGAAGAAGAGGTACGGAGAATAAGGGAAGAGCAAGAAAAATAAGAGAGAGAAAGAGGAAGAAGCGGAAGAAGAAGAAGAAGCAGCGGAAGAAGAAGAAGAAGAAGAAGAAGAAGAAGATGACGGTGGACTTGAGTATGGCGATGAAGAAGCTAATCAACCATACATTTTATCGGGATATAAATCTCATGAATCTAAAATATTTCATAATAAAAATAATTTTCAATTTTTTTTATTCTAACAAAAATACTGCTATGCATGCACAGAGTGCGGGCACTCCACCTAGTAATTTACTAAATTAGAGAGAAATAAACGGAATAACATTTTTTCTCTAACCTTCCTTTCCACTAATTTTCCTTGTTGAGAACTCTATTTACTTTTCTATTATCAACCATTTGAACCCAAAAATTCCACAAACTTGATTTATAATCTATTTCATTAATTGAGAAGTGAGAATGCACTAGAGTCGTTCTTACGAGGTTAATTACCCGTCTACCCTTAATGAGTTTTTTTCCTTGATTTACCTTAACTACCCTTACCTTTTCAACGATTATTCTTCTAACGATTTACCTTACTTATTTTTATCCTAATTATTAGTTGCATGTTTTTTACATAACTGAGTCGCCTTGATCGTATTTGAGTCTTTTGTTAGATTCACTGGACCGTGGAAGTCCAGACAAAAAAAGTCGACTCCTTTAGGTTTAGCTCTACCATTTATCTCTTATAAATATCACGAGTGTTTGACCTAATCTCATACCGCCTTTAGAATTAACTTGCATTCGGATTCCTAGGGGTTTTGTTTTGCTTAGAAGTTAATATACTATGGAGCCGTCTTTTCTTAGTGATGACGATGAGCATCCTTAGTTCACATTTGATATTTTTTTGCTGATTGTTGTACGTTTTATCGTGTTAGTATTTGTCTGATGTTCTAATTCGATTCGCTGATGATGCAGGTTTTGAAGGAAACCCAGTTGGTGAAGACGTTTGAGGGTACAATCCAATTTTTTTCCAATCTCACCGTGCTTAGGAAAAAAAGGTAGTCCGGTTTTTGTTTTGTTTTTATCTCTCAACATGTTATTTGGCACATCCACAAACGGGAACCGAAGAAGTTGAACATATATAGTACTTACTTCTTGTGCGAAGATGTCGGGGCATGCGAGGGGACAACTGTTGCAAGAAGTGCGTTTCTACTACCCGCGACTAAGATATGAAAGATTTCGTGAGAACCTCATATTTAAGTTGTGGATCAGACCATTGGAAGAAAACTATACACGTCGGTTTCATCTTCATTATCTAGACCAGTTTGCAAATAGGTTGACAATAAAGATCAGATTACAAGCTTATGCGAGACAAATTTGAATTCGTCAACGTTTAAGATTAGCGTCTCTGTTGTAATAATCCTATTAGATCACTTTTCTTTACAACTCAACTTTTTCGAATGCTGTTGTAATCCTAATGCTACTTTTCCATTCAATTGGTTTGCTTATGTTGACAGTCATTCGATTAGAGGATCATCTAAGGATAATATATGGTTGGTTAGTGTCTTGTGGAATGGACAGCTCGGGCTTAGATTATATGATGTGCTTATGAATCAGTAACATGGTTGTAATGGTATGAACAAAGAAAAAAAAAAAGATAACCCGGCGTTTTGATTAGAATATCAATTGAGGATCTAGACAAATCAAGAAAAGGTAAAAAAAGAAGAAGGAAAAAACAATAAAATTATACTCCTCGCAAAAGCCTGATCATTCGAAACAAATGGCAGTATGAGGAGCCGAAAACTCTAAAACCACTTTAATTTATGGAAATATAGGTAAGAAAAAAAAATATAGCTAATCAATCCACTCCGTGATGGGAAACCCTTGAGAGAAATACAGTGTTTCAATTTTCCAAAAACACGTATCGCATGCATCATCATGGTCTTTGGTTTTTCCCGTCATCCAGGCTATAAAAGCACCGCAATTGCATTCATAAATATCTTCGACTAGGGTTTGTCCAAAATTATGACAATGCTCTATCTGTGATCGGATTTAGTGATCGGATTCCTCAGCTTTACATGAAATATTTCAAAGATATCATGTCCGGAAAATTGGACCACAACATCTTGATAGGTTTGTTTACCACTTCGTCTCGAGCACTTATGTTTTTGTTTACCATATCGTGTCTAACGACGTAACTGATTTTGTTAATTTAGATGTGTTCGGTCAGATAACCAGTATTAAATTCTTTGAAGACCTGATTATTAAGGTGAAACCCAATCATAGATTGCAGTTTGACATCCGCAATGTTGTTAAGTAAGTATCAATGGCTATGAGCTTTTGTTTATGTAAGATATATCGTGAGTTGACAAAATATCGCTATGCCCACACAGGATGCGGGCACCTTACCTAGTAATTCAGTTATTTGATTTTTGAAATCCAGATTTAATTTGAAATCAATCTGATTTATTTTGAAATCTACTTATCAGATTTTTAAAATCAATGGATTTATCAAAAAATTATAAATCCAAGAAAAGAATTATAAATCCATTAATCCCTACAAAGAGTGCGAGACGATAGGAGATAATGTCATTGGCTCTGTTATCTGTACTATCAGAATCATCCAGTTCAAGTTCTAGAATTATAAAATTCAGTGAATTTTCACATAAAAGTATTACAGTAGTTAGTTTTGTCTGCCACATTGGCTCTTAGCCTCTTACGGCTAGGATGTAACAAATATTCTGGAGAAAACATGAGTTTGGTTCTACAACGAATATCATCTTTGAGAAAAAAACGATAACAAATAAAGATTCTCTATGTACAGATGCAAAGTTGATGAAAACATGAAAGGGTAGTTTACTCGTAAAAAGAACATGCATAAAACATGTGATTCAAATTACAGTCTCTATGGGTTCTTCATCTCACATGCATCAGAGAGATTATTAACCTCCCTAACTGTTGAATCTCCACATTATACAACAACAATTTTCAAGATTGGGATGATGTTTCTCCACGATGATCTTCAGCACGCTGAGACGGTAAATGTTTCCCAAGTTAGCAATGAGCATAGTGAGAATAACGCGAAACGGATGCAAAATGGCAGTACGGTCAAAGATGATGGAAAATCAACAATCATGAAACCAACAAGAAACCCAATGTGTATACAGAGAATACTAGTGCCAAAGACTGATATAGGATAAACAGTAATTTGTGTGCTGAGATAATGGAAACCACTGACCTCATGAGAAGTAATCCAGGGAGGTGGAGGCCAAAACAGCTTGGCATATTCAGGAAGTTTGTGCACCAGCTCTATTTTCCCAGTCCTAAAATCAAAGACTCCCAAGTCTCGATCTTGCATCGCCTCCAAGTCATCCTCATTGAAGACATTACCGTTGAAGAAAACAGAAGTTCCACCATGGGGAGGTAATAAATCAGATGCTGATGCGGAAAAGTTGCAGTCATCGCCAAGGAACAACATTTTATCCCCCAGATCCTTAGCCTCAACCCAACTCTTCTCTCTTTCTACAAATTTAAAAACTTTAAATTTCACGGTTCTCTCATTCATAAAAACCGCATGATGCTCAAAGATCTCTTCAACGAATCCAGGATCCCCGTCTACTTCCTCCATGCTCAAGTACATATCAACCAGTAACATTTCACCACAAGATTCAATCAAAAACTTCTTGTCACCGCCATACACAGGATTCGCAACCAATTCCAGTTTCAAAGAAATAAAATCTACAACCACAGTCCTCCCATTGTTGTCAACAGCAAAGAAACGTCCATCGTACAGAATCACATCATCATAAGGAGAAGGCATGTCATTGATCACAGTCCAAGCTCGATCCCAAGACCTAAACACAGCTAATTTCCCAGAAAGATGAATCGTAAGCAACACGAATTTGTAACTTCCCGCATCACTATCTAAGTACTTGACAACAGCTTTCTCCAAGTATAAACTGTTTACAATATCACTGACTGTATTGAAATAGTGAAGCTTGAATTCACGACTTAATTCGCGAACCTTAAAGTTCGACATGTCGAGAGAAGGAGGGAAATGCTCAGGAAGTGAATGTCTTTTATCGCTAAGCGGATCGAGAAGAGTCACCTTACGAGGACCATTAAGGTCTTCCTCGACCTTGACAAGCCATCCAAACAGATCCGCCTCGCTGCTATCATGAGGTTTGATGAGTAGGATACTCCGCTGCGAGAGGCGGAAACCTACGGCGGAATCTGGGAAGAGGCTAGCACCGTTATCGGGGAGGATCGGGATGTGATGTGTTGGAAGAGGACGCTTCGGTTTGGCGGCGGATCGCCATGAAGAACATACGGAACGGAATTGGACGACATCGAGGGAAGATTCGAGAGATTTAGAGATTAGGTCTAAGAGATCCTTCGGGAGTGATGCCCAATCGACCATGGATGAATTGAAAAAGCTTTCCACAAGAAATCAGCACCCCCAAATCTTGGACCAAAGAGGACGCTAAAATTTTACCTGACCCGAATGACACGATCCGAACCGAATAGACCCAACCCGGAAGTAAACTATTCGACCTGTTCCGAATCTACTACGGGTCGATTTGGGCAGGAAGGCTTGCAGTTTCCGCGATTCCTCTCTTTTCCTAGAAACGCTGTCGTATCAAATAATTTGATTTCCTTGTTCAGTGGATTCAATTTGGGATCAGATCGAACACAAAAGTCCAGAGAGGTGAGACGAGATCTCCACCATTTCCGCAAACTTTCTTTCTTCTTGTCGGATTCAACGCTTGAATATAAATTCTTCGTGGTAGATCAGGAAAGAGAGAGACTTCGTAGATGGCTACCACCGTCGTCTGCGACGGCGAAGTAGAAAGTGGAGATGTTGACGGTTGCGATTTCGAGAGAAGCCTTGATTTGTTACCGGCGGCTCTCCTGGAGACCATCATGACGAAACTCGACGTTGCTTCTCTCTGCTCGCTAGCCTCTACTTGCAAAACACTCAAGAGCTGCGTCACTCGTGTTCTCACTTTCACTCCCAACTTCCACGTCTTCGTGAGTCTCACCATCTCTCATTATTTCAAAGCTCAGTTTATTACAAATATAGTTAGTGATTTCTGAAGGGTTTCCTGGGATCTCTGCTGTTGTTGTTTCAGAATGTTTCATTGTCAATGGAAACTGTTAGGCCATTGTTGTTTCCGAATCAGCAACTTTCAAGCCTTAAGCTTGATTGTGGACGGCTTGGGAATTCAGCCATTGACATACTGATACGTCCTTCTCTAAGGGAGATTTCTCTTCACAACTGTCGGGATTTTAGCGGGGATCTCATCTCTGAAATTGGAAGGAAATGCAAGGATTTAAGGTGCGTGTGTATGTATTGCATGCATCTGCTTTGTGAAGAATCTTTCCGCTCTTGTTCTGACGAATTGGTCACCGTTGTTAAAACTCTAGGCTCCTCTGTTTGGGTTCAGTGGCAGAGAAAGTTGGTCGAACCATTAATCGTGGTGCTTTGGAAGATTTACTGAATGGTTGCTCCCATTTAGAGGTTTGTATCCTTAAAAGAATGCGACTTGACGGTATGTCTTCTAGTGTTCATTATCTGCGTAATAGAATCATGACATATATGTTGTTTTGGCAGGTCTTAGCACTCATGTTTGACCTCTCCTTATATCTACGTCCTGGTGATTGTCGCATTTTCGGATTGGTATCTAATAAACTAACCCATCTGGAGCTTGGACACATCTCTTCAAGGATGATGACTCAGCTTCTCACATCAACTGAAACGTTGGGACAAGACGGCAGCCGGGTTACATCTACCGTCCTCCAAAATGTCCAGCAGTTGCGCCTCTCAGTCGATTGTATTACCGATGCTGTGGTTAAGGCAATATCAAAATCTCTTACAGCTTTGATAGGTTTGGACCTAAGAGATGCGCCTCTGGAGGATCCAAGGCAACTATCAGACCTCACAGATTTCGGGCTTCAGGAGATCAATCAAAACGGTAAGCTGAAGCACCTCTCCCTAATCCGTAGCCAAGAGTTTTACCCTACTTACTTCCGTCGAGTTAGTGATCAAGGAATGCTCTTTCTTGCTGACAAATGCTTGGGGATGGAAAGCATTTGTCTTGGTGGCTTTTGTCGGGCAACAGATGCTGGTTTCAAGACTATTCTGCACTCTTGTGCTAGCCTCTCCAAGTTTAGCATATATCATGGACTTAAACTGACAGATCTTGTTTTCCATGACGTCTTAGCAACCACCCTATCGCTTAGTCATGTTAGCCTAAGAAGGTGTTATCTTCTTACGGATCACGCAATTCAAAAGCTGGTTTTAAATCTAAAGCTGGAGAACCTGGATTTAAGAGGGTGCAGAAACATAAGGGATGAAGCCTTACAAGCCATCTCACATCTACCAAAATTGAAGGTTTTACTTCTTGATGGCACCGATGTAAGCGACACAGGGCTTTCTTACCTTAAAGAAAGAATTTGGGATTCTCTAGTTTCTCTATCTGTCAGAGGCTGCAGAAATTTAACAGACAAATTCATGACTAATTTATTTGCCGGGTCTTCAAAATTAGCGCTGCGTGAACTCGACTTGTCCAATCTTCCTAATCTGACAGATGCTGCCATTTTTGCTCTAGCAAAATCCGGAGCTCCGATTACAAAACTCCAGCTAAGAGAATGCAGATTAATAGGGGATCCCTCGGTCATGGCTCTTGCATCTACACGGGTTTACGAAGACGAATGTCCTGGAAGCAGCTTGTGTTTGTTGGATCTTTACGACTGTGGTGGTATCACTCAACTCTCATTCAAATGGCTAAAGAAACCCTTCTTCCCAAGGCTGAAATGGTTAGGGATCACAGGAAGTGTGAACAGAGATATTGTAGATGCTTTGGCAAGGAGACGGCCGCATTTGAAGGTCTCTTGCCGCGGAGAAGAGCTGGGAAACGATGGGGAAGATGACTGGGACTCTGCAGACATACACCAACACATAGAAGCACAAGAAGATGAGCTTGAACAGTGGATTCTAGGAGATGAAGGTGATGTTGAGATGGAAGATGCAGAAGACGAGAGTGGCGATGAAGGAAGTGAAGAAGAAGAAGACTGATAAAATACTGAAACTATTACTTACTCTGGTACCGGAGAAAGCTTCCGTTAAGAGGTATGCAACCTTTGTATTCGTTCTTTATTCTTATAAGCTATACGTGTGACACCAATTCTCTTCATATTTAACCACTTTCTTGTAGTATTTTCTCTCTCTGAATTATTGTTGTTGTAATCATCTCATATATCTTAAACTTTTGTTATTGATAATTTGAATAAATATATCTAGTGAAAGTATTGTACGTTTCGGTTGTTAAACACTTTAGATATATATAAAATAGAAATGAAATTGTTGAAGATATTACTAATTGTGGCAACTTATAACGATTTGAATCTCTTAAACCAAGTGAGTATTAATCGAAAATGATTGAATAGTTTAAACTTAAATTACATCCCATGCTATTACTTAGTTCTAATCAACGTTAAGTTTTGTGCCATGCATCATCATAACAAGCGCCGAAGTTTATGTTTCCTTGTCTAAAAGTTGGTAAATTTGTTTGTTCTTTTCTTCATTTTTTTTTTCACTTTCCGAATGGATTTCAGAAATTCTTTCAAATCTCAGAGTTCGTACAAACAGATTAGTAGCCCCGGAGAACAAAGCGAGGCAAGCCCTGAGCACCGTCCGATTCTCCACGACCACGATCACCATCCTGGCATGGACCACCCGAAAACAGAGAGCTCTCGTTCTAGCCTCGACGATGGCCGGGACGCACCCGTGGAACGCGATTCCAGCTACAAATTCTGGCAAGACAACAAAACTTCCGATCACACCACTGTGGCGGCGGTAGGAACCAGTGGTAGAGATCCAACGGCTGTGAATCGAAAAAGCTGTAGATTGAGTGGCAGCTTCGATTTCGGATCAGGGAAGCCACCGGTGTTGGAGGAATCGCCGACAAAAATGGTCGGAGGAGAACATCGACAGTGGGGAGGAGGAGGAGAGATCACACTCGATGTGGATCAAGATAATGAGGACGTAAGTCACCATACGCAGGCAACGCCTACATCAACGGCTCGAACATCATTGGACGCGTCGAGGGACTTGCGAGTCTCTTTCAACGTTCGTGCAAATTTCGCCGGTTCGGTTCCTTCTTCGTCTACAACTCATTCGTCTTCTTCGTCTGCAACAAATCAAGATACACAGCAGCAGGAAGATGAAGTTGTGAGATGCACATCGAACATGTCTTTTCAGAGGAAATCAGAGCTTATTTCGAGAGTGAAGACAAGATCGAGGCTCCAAGATCCGCCACGAGAGGAGGAAACGCCTTACTCGGGTTGGAGATCGGGTCAATTAAAATCCGGGTTACTTGCGGATATTGATGAAGAGGATGATCCATTAGCGGAGGAAGATGTACCAGATGAGTATAAAAGAGGGAAACTTGACGCTATAACATTGCTAGAGTGGCTTAGCTTAGTGGCTATAATAGCTGCGTTAGCTTGTAGTTTATCGATTCCTTCTTGGAAGAAAGTTAGGGTTTGGAACCTTCATTTATGGAAATGGGAAGTCTTCTTGCTTGTTCTTATATGTGGGAGGCTGGTTTCCGGATGGGGAATCCGAATCGTTGTCTTCTTCATCGAGAGGAACTTTCTTTTGCGTAAACGGGTTCTCTACTTCGTGTACGGTGTGCGAAGAGCTGTTCAGAACTGTCTCTGGCTAGGCATGGTTCTTCTCGCTTGGCATTTCTTGTTCGACAAGAAAGTACAGAGAGAGACAAAGAGCAAGTTTCTTCCTTACGTAACCAAGATCTTGGTGTGTTTCTTGTTAAGCACCATCTTGTGGTTGATCAAGACACTAGTGGTTAAAGTCCTGGCTTCTTCTTTCCACGTCAGCACTTACTTCGATCGGATTCAAGAAGCTCTGTTTAACCAGTACGTGATTGAGACGCTATCGGGTCCTCCTATGATTGAGATGAGCAGGATTGAGGAAGAGGAAGAGCGAGCTCAAGAAGAGATTTTCAAGATGCAGAACGCAGGTGCTAATTTACCGCCGGATCTTTGCGCGGCTGCGTTTCCACCGGGAAAGAGCGGGAGAGTGATGAATCCGAAGCTCTCCCCAATCATCCCGAAAACAGGAGCTGATAGTGGAATCAGCATGGAGAATCTTCACAGAATGAATCATAAGAACATCTCAGCATGGAACATGAAGAGGCTAATGAAGATTGTGAGACATGTTTCGCTGACCACATTGGACGAGCAGATGCTTGAAACCACATACGAAGATGAATCCACCCGACAGATACGGAGCGAAAAAGAAGCTAAAGCAGCTGCAAGGAAGATTTTCAAGAACGTGGCTCAACGTGGCGCAAAGTGTGTCCAATGTTTCCTTATGAGTTTCTTTATTAGATAGAACCAATGTTGTGTTGAGTTTCCTAATTAATATCTGAATGAACAAAAGGCACATTTACCTGGAGGATTTGATGAGATTTTTGCGGGAAGACGAGGCGATGAAGACAATGAGCCTATTCGAAGGTGCTCCGGAGACCAGAAGGATTAGCAAATCAGCTTTGAAGAACTGGCTGGTAATTGCTTATGTGCATAATATAGTCCAAGATTCTCTAGATATCTGCTGTGCATATACATCACTCCGTTGTTGACTATGATTAGGTGAATGCTTTCAGAGAGCGAAGAGCTCTTGCCCTGACACTCAACGACACCAAGACAGCTGTGAACAAGCTCCACCACATGATCAATATTGTCACTGCCATAGTCATTGTTGTCATATGGCTTGTCCTTCTCGAAATTGCATCCTCCAAGGTACTTCTCTTTGTAAGTTCACAAGTTGTACTCTTGGCCTTCATCTTTGGGAACACGGTGAAGACCGTCTTCGAGTCCATCATCTTCTTGTTCATCGTACATCCTTACGATGTTGGTGATCGCTGTGAGATTGACGACGTACAGGTAAATTAAAAAAGAACAAAACGTTACACCTTTGATAAAATCTAACTTAATTTGCTAACAAAAATGCATCTCAAGTCCAGTTGGTGGTGGAGGAAATGAACATACTTACCACAGTGTTCTTGAGATATGACAATCTGAAGATTATGTACCCGAATAGTCTTCTCTGGCAGAAATCGATTAACAATTACTACCGCAGTCCAGACATGTGGGATATAATCGAGTTCTGTGTCCACATTACTACTCCTTTTGAAAAGATTGCAACGATCAGGCAGAGAATATCAAAGTAACAACTATCTTTTGTACCTTAATACATTTGGGAAATGATTTGCTGATCCTTTTTTTTTTTTTTTCTTCTAATGGAAATGCAGCTACATTGACAACAAGCCGGAGTATTGGTACCCAACAGCTAAAATCATTGTAAAAGATGTGGAGGATTTGAACATAATAAAATTAGCAATATGGCCATGTCACAGGATTAATCACCAAGACATGGCTGAGAGATGGACAAGAAGAGGCGTCTTGGTTGAAGAAGTGATTAAGATCCTCCTCGAACTCGACATTCAGCACCGGTTTTATCCACTCGATATCAATGTCAAAACAATGCCTACCGTTGTCTCCAGCAGAGTTCCACAAGGCTGGTCACAAAACCCTGCTTGAATTTTATGACCAAACAAGGTGTTAATGTTTTTTTTTTTTTTTTTTTTTTGAAAGCAAAAGAATTCTAACAAATTTTGTAACAAACGAACATTAATTAGTTTATATACCACAATTTTGACCTTTTGAAGATTCACTGTTTCAATATTTGGTCCCAACTCCCAAGAGCTCTACACCAATCTATCAAACATCTATGACCCTACTCTTACACGTGCCTTTACCTTTTGCTATTAGGAAACAATTCTACACACTTAAGCCTAATCTCATCAATACATATGAAGATTCATATTACACCATTTTGGTCTATACATGATCCACGTACACTAACCAAATAAGCATCTATAACCACTTAGACTAATCACACAGTTTAGCCTAATCTCATCCATCCATTGAAACATTACCAATTACCCAAAATGAATCCAGAGTTCCATAAGAAGAACAGCTTGTGTCAATTTTTGTGACCTTCTTCTTCCATTATATGAATCACTGTATTCATATCATCAGGAGAGGAGAGCATCATATTCTATCAAGTTTACAACTACTATCATCAAATTTTGGTATTGACTCTTGTTTACAATAATGATTTCAACCATGTTGCTGTAGAAACGAACATCAACCTTGAAACAAACATTAGATTCCTATTGAATAGATCCCTAGACTAGCTGTGGATTTCAATCTTACCAAGATGATTCAGTGATTTCTAAGTATAATTGGAGAAAATAAACAACATAAGTGCAAGTTTTGTTACCTTCTTCCTATATGACAGGAATAACGTAACAGGCACGCAAGAGTTTTGACGAAATGAATAAGAGAAAGTGTTGTGTTTAGGTGTTAACGTTATTAAATGTGCCAACCCTAATAACGAACGAAAACCATCATCAGACAAAAGTTAGAACGTGAGATGTGCAAATACATTGTATTAAATTTAGTGATCGTTTGTCAAAACAAGAATTAATTGCTATATTAAGACTTAATCCAACTCATGGAGGTTTAGAACCTCGTAAACTAATTACAATTGTTTGTACAGTTAGAGTAACAGAGAACAAAAATAATAATTAAAATATATGCGATTACATTCACCTTAATTCGTAACTCTTCATCTAAACTATAACGTAAACGTTTGTGTGCAGATCCATCATTACAGTTTAACAAAGCTTCCAAGTTTCTGTTTCCTTTTCTAAACTTGTTCTGATTTTTCCGATGGATTTTCGAAAACCCTTCAACTCTCACAGCTCGTACAAACAGATGAAGAAGAAGAAAAAGAATAATAAACCCCCGATTCTTGACGATGACGATCTCATTAACCAAATCGCAAAAACTCAGAGCTGTGGTTCTAGCTTTGACGGCAAGAAAGCAGGCATGGAACGAGATTCCAGCTACAAGTTCTGGCAAGACATTGGAACCGATGATCACAAGAGCGGGAGTTTCGATTTCCCGCAATGCCGTGATGAGGTCACACTCGACGTGGACGTGGAAACAGAGGATAACAACACACCAGCCTCGGGATTAGACGGGTCGAAAGAAACTAGAGTCTCTTTCAAAATCAACAATTTGTCTGGTTCGGTCCGTTCTTGTACGTCTTCCACTTCTTTTTCCTCGGCGACAATGAGGATGAATTTAGACCAGCAAGATCAGGACGAAGAGGTAGTTGTAAGATGCTCATCGATGAGGAAAACAGAGCTTGTCTCTAGGGTGAAAGCAAGATCGAGGCTGATTGATCCACCGCAAGAAGAGGAGCAACAGTACTCGAGTTGGATGGGGACATCAGACCAGTTAAGATCTGGTATACTTGCGAGACAATCTAGTATCGAGGAAGAAGATGATTCATTGGCTGAGGAAGATGTTCCAGAGGAATATAGGAGGTCCAAAATGGACGCGATTACACTGCTTCAATGGTTGAGCTTGATCACAGTCGTAGTTTTACTAGCGTTGAGTTTTTGGATTCGCTCCTGGAGACATATTACCCTCTGGAAGCTTCAATTGTGGAAATGGGAAGTGGTTTTTCTGGTTCTCATCTGCGGGAGGCTTGTTTCGGGAATGGGCATCCGAATCATTGTCTTCCTCATCGAGAGAAACTTCCTCCTGAGAAAGAGGGTTCTTTACTTCGTCTATGGTGTCAAGACGGCTGTTCAGAACTGTCTCTGGCTCGGGTTGGTTCTTGTCGCGTGGCGTTTCTTGTTCGACAAGAAAGTAGAATGGGAAACACAGAGCGATGTTCTGCTTCTCGTAACCAAGATCTTAACCTGTTTCTTGTTGAGCACCATCTTGTGGCTGATCAAGACATTGGTGGTTAAAGTTCTAGCCTCTTCGTTCCACGTTAGTACTTACTTCGATCGGATTCAAGAAGCCTTGTTTCATCATTACTTGATCGAGACGTTATCTGGACCTCCAATGCTTGAGCTGAGCAGGATTGAAGAAGAGGAAGAGCGAGCGCAAGAAGAGATCTTCAAGATGCAGAAAGGAGGTGCAGATTTATCACCAGACCTTTGTTCTGCTGCTTTTCAGCCCGAAAAGAGCGGGAGTGTGAAGCTGTCTCCGATCATCCCAAAGACAGGAACTGATAACGGAATCACAATGGATGATTTGCACAGGATGAATCAGAAGAATGTATCAGCATGGAACATGAAGAGGCTGATCAAGATTGTGAAAAATGTTTCACTGACGACACTTGATGAGCAAGCGCTTCAAAACACAACTGAAGATGAATCAATCAGACAGATACGGAGCGAAAAAGAAGCTAAAGCAGCTGCGAGAAAGATTTTTAAGAATGTGGCTCAACGTGGAACAAAGTGAGAGCCTACAATATTCATCTTCTTTAACAATTTATTTTTTCAATTCTCTACTAAACTCATATTAATTGTCTGCATGAAATTAAAGGCACATTTACCTGGAGGATCTGATGAGATTTTTGCCAGTAGACGAGGCGATAAAGACAATGAGTCTCTTCGAAGGCGCAGTAGTGACCAAAAAGATAACCAAATCAGCATTGAAGAACTGGCTGGTAAATTCTTCTATAAAGAAAACAATGTTCTTCAGTATATGCATTATGTATGTAACTCTATTTATTGATCTTTCCTAATTAGGTGAATGCTTTCAGAGAGCGAAGAGCCCTTGCCCTGACACTCAACGATACCAAAACAGCAGTGAACAAACTCCATCACATGATTAGCTTTCTCACTGGAATTGTCATTGTAGTCATATGGCTAATCCTTCTTGAGATTGTCACTTCCAAGAATCTTCTCTTCTTAACTTCACAAGTTGTACTCTTGGCCTTTATGTTTGGAAACTCTCTCAAGACCGTCTTCGAATCAATCATCTTCCTCTTCATCATTCACCCTTACGATGTTGGTGATCGGTTGCTGATCGACACTGTAGAGGTTCAAAAACTATTATATATGTGAGTGTGTTTTTGAGTCTATTTACTGAATCTTAAGGCTAAAATGATCAAACTACAGATGGTGGTGGAGGAAATGAACATTCTCACAACAGTGTTCTTGAGGGCTGACAATCTAAAGATTGTGTATCCGAATATTCTTCTGTGGCAGAAAGCGATCCACAATTACAACCGTAGTCCGGACATGGGAGATGAAGTGCAGTGTTGTGTCCACATCACTACTCCTCCTGAAAAGATTGCTGCAATCAAACAGAGAATCTCAAGGTAAAAAGTGCGCCTTGTTCCTCATGTTATAGACAACTTAATGATCTTTTTTTTTTTTTTTCCGCAAAACTGCAGCTACATCGATAGCAAGCCAGAATATTGGTACCCGAAAGCGGATATCATTGTAAAGGATGTGGAAGATTTGAATATTGTGAGGTTAGCAATATGGCCATGTCATAAGATCAACCACCAAAACATGGGAGAGAAATTCACAAGAAGAGCCTTGTTGGTTGAGGAAGTGATCAAAATACTGCTTGAACTCGACATTCAGTACCGGTTTCATCCGCTTGACATCAATGTCAAGACCATGCCCACGGTTGTCTCGAGTAGAGTTCCACCTGGCTGGTCACAAAACTCTGATATTCAGGGTAATTAGATTAATTAGTCTGATTTTACGATTAAGTGGATTAAAATACTATTTTGAGTGTTAAGTTATGTTACCTAAAAGTGAAATGAGAGATAGGACATTATGTTTTAGTAATGAGTGTGTTGTATATATAGACATCTAAAAGTGGAAACAAAGAAGGGATATTTTCAGTTTGTGAGTGGTGTTTTGTGAGAGAGAAAAAGGCTTTTTGAGATTGTGTTTTTTTTTTTTTTGTGTGTGTGTGAATGTTTAATATCATTATATTATGACATCACAATCTTTTTTCTTTTACCTACATGTTCTTCAATTAAGAGATGATTTTATAATGTCATCCTTGAATGATGTATGAATAGTCTACTTTCAGAGAAAACATAACTCTATTCATTGATGGACCAATCTGATGTACCTTGATTACTGTCCCATATTAACAACCTTGACTATGGACTTCGATAATTTATGTCATTTATCACTTATAGGGTCGCATGATCAAGTCACGTACTTAATGACCTATAAGAAAGGCGTAAATTATTTTGGGACTGTTATTTAAGAAAAATTAAATAACTATGAAACAAATTTCATTAGTTTAAAACAAAACCAAAATGTATGTAAACATGAACATCATATCATAAAAATAAAAATCCTCTCACTAGAATCGATATCACATCTTAAGAAACTTAATGCCTATAGCAGCAATAGGACTCTCATACTTAGGCCGTGTAAGAGGTTTCGTAAGTGGATCGGCAACATTTGCATCCGTTGAGACTCTGCTAATCTTCACATCTCCTCTATCAATAATCTCACGAATGAGATGATATCTTCTTTGAATGTGTTTGGATTTCTGGTGGGATCTAAGTTATTTTGCTTGTGCGATGACTCCATTGTTATCAAAATAGAGATCCACTGGGCTAGAAATACTATGAACCACACCTATCTCAGAAATGAACTTCCGAATCCAAACAACTTCCTTTGCTGCTTCAGAAGCAGCAATGTATTCAGCTTCTGTCGTAGAGTCTGCCACGGTGCTTTGTTTGGAACTCTTCCAACTTATAGCTCCTCCATAGACCAAGAATTTATCCTTAGTGTGTCTCAAACACTTAAGGATGTTCTGGACTGCTATCCATGGACTCTCACCTGGATCTGATTGGTATGTACTCGTCATACTTAAAGCACATGCAACATCTGGACGAGTACAGAGCATGGCATACATGATATATCCTATGGCAGAAGCATATGGGATTCTACTCATGCGCTCTCGCTCATCATGTGTCGAAGGACACTATGTCTTACTAAGAGTTATGCTATGAGACATTGGTAGAAAACCTTTCTTAGAATTATGCATATTAAACATGTGCAAGACCTTATCTATATAAATATCTTGACATAATCCTATAAGCTTGTTTAATCTATCTCTATAGATTCTAATTCCAAAGATATAAGCGGCCTCTCCCATGTCTTTCATTGAAAAACAACTTCCTAGCCAAATCTTCACAGATTAAAGCAAAGGAATGTCATTTCCAATGAGAAGTATGTCATCTACATACAATACTAAGAAAGCAATTGCGCTCCCACTAGTCTTTTTTGTAAACACATGGTTCTTCTTCGTTTCTAATAAAATCAAACTCTTTGATTGCCTCATTAAAACGAAGATTCCAACTCTGAGATGCTTGCTTCAAACCATATATGGAACGTTGAAGTTTGCATACCTTCCTAGCATTTGCAGGATTGTGAAACCTTCAGGTTGTGTCATGTACACATCCTCTTCGAGATTTCCATTAAGGAAAGCTGCTTTCACATCCATCTGCCAAATCTCATAATCATAATAAGCAGCAGTTGCTAGGAGAATCCGAATGGACTTAAGCATTGCGACTGGGGAATAAGTTTCATCATAGTCTATACCATGAAATTGCTTGTAACCTTTAGCCACCAGTCTAGCTTTGTATATTTGGATATTACCTTCCATGACTGTTTTCTTCTTGAAAACCCATTTACACTCAATGGTTTTAAAACCATCAGGTAAATACACCAAAGTCCATACTTTGTTTATTGACATGGATTCCATTTCGGATTTTGCGGTTTCTAACCATTTATCGGAATCAGGACCCATCATTGCTTCTTCAAAAGACGTAGGTCATTATCTATGATTAATAAATCATGATGATCATTCACCAAAAACCCATATCTATCATGTTCATGGCGTGTCCTTTCGGACCTACGTACCTCAGGTTCCACATGTATAGATTCTACGACTCTTCGTAAATCTAATTTATTCTCTTCATGAGAAGCCGGAACAATCTCCTGTGTTTCTCGAACTTCTTCGAGTTGTACTTTACTCCCACTGTTTTTATTGGAAAGAAATTCTCTTTCTAGAATACACCATTACGAGCAACAAACACTTTGTTCTCGGTAGGGTTGTAAAAGTAACAACCTTTGGTTTCTTTAAGATAACCAATGAAGTAGAATTTATCAGATTTAGGTCCGAGCTTATCGGTAAACATACGTTTAACATAAGCATCACATCCCCAAATTTTAAGAAAAGACAAATTTGGAACTTTTCCAGTCCACATCTCATATGGTGTCTTTTCAACTGATTTTGATGGACATTTGTTTAGTGTAAACACATACGTTTCTAGAGCATATCCACAAAAGCATAATGGAAGATCTGTATAACTCATCATTGCGAACCATATCTAATAAAGTCCGATTTCTCCTTTCAGATACACCATTCCATTGTGATGTTTCTGGAGGAGTAAGTTGTGAAACAATTGTACATTCTCTTTGATGATCAATGAAAGTTTGGCTCAAATATTCTCCTCCTCGAACTAATCGAATGGTTTTAATTCTTTTGCCAAGCTGATTTTGTACTTCATTCTGAAATTCTTTGAACATTTCAAAAGATTCAGATTTATTTTTCATTAGATAAACATAACTATATCTACTGCAATCATCAATAAATGTAATAAAGTACTGATAGTTTCCTCTAGCATTTATACTCAGTGGGACACATACATCAGTATGTATGAGGTTCAATAAGTCCTTAGCTCTTTCACTGTGGCCAGTAAAAAAAGCTTTAGTCATTTTCCCCAATAAACAAGATTCACATTTTTCATATGATTCATAATCAAATGAGCTCAAAAGTCCATCACTATGAAGCTTTTGAGTGCGTTTCTCATTTATGTGGCCCAAACGACAATGCCACAAAAAAATTTTATTTTATTCGTTTGATTTAAATCTTTTGGTCTTAATGTTAGAGACATGTATACTTTGGTTCAAAACATAGAGTCCATTCTCCAATAGACCGCTACCATAAAAAAATATCACCACGATCAAATAAACAACATTTGTCTTTAATCAAAAAATGAAAACCTTCCAAATCCAAACAAGAAATAGAAATGATATTTCGGCTTATAGCAGGTACATAGTAGCAATTTTTAAGTTCCAAAACCATGCCTGATGGCAAAGACAAATGAAATGTTCCTACAACTAATGCAACAACTCTTGCTCCATTTCCCACGCGAAGGTCCACTTGTCCTTTATCCAAAGTTCTACTGTTGCTTAGTCCCTGCATATTTGTACAAATATGAGCACCACAACCGGTATCTAATACCCAAGAAATAGAACAAGAAATAGTAACATTTACTTATATAACATAAATACCTGAAGATGAAGCTTCAAAGGTATTCTTCTTTTTCAGATCTTCCAAGTATTTCTTGCAGTTTCTCTTCCAATGCCCAGAGCCATTACAGTAATGGCACTAGTCATCACCAGAAGGACCAGGCTTGGACATAGGAGAAGGGTCAGATTTTCTTGGATTCTTAATCCAGCTCATCTTACCCTTTCCCTTGTTCATACCTTGTTTCTTAAACTTTTTACCCCCCTTTTATCATAACGACATGTGGGGTGTCCTTCTTGAGGTTAGGTTCAGCAGTTTTGAGCATCCCATGTAGCTCAATGAAAGTTTTTGTCAAGTTGTTTATGTTGTAGTTCATAACAAACTGATCAAAACTTTATGGCAGTGACTGCGAAATGAGATCAGTGGCCAACTCTTGGCTAATAGGACAGTCCAATTTTGCTAGGTTTTCAATATAACCCATCATCTTAATGACATGAGGGCTAACTGGACCATCCTTTGGTAGCTTGCATTCAATGAGAGCCTTAACGATTTGGTATCTCTCAGTTCGTGCTTGCTCCTGAAACATTCCTTTCAGGCTTGTGATAATGTCAATTGGCGAATCCACATTCTCATATTGCTTCTGCAAGTCTGAGTTTATGGTAGCCAACATAAGACAACACACATCAACCATATCACTAACATGCTTGTCATAAGCATTCCTCTCTGCATGTGGAGCATTGGTCTTAGGCTTTTCAGGGAGACTCTTTTCCAGGACATAGTCCCTCTTCTCATGTTTGAGAACAATTCTCAAGTTTCGATACAATTCGAGGAAATTCGATCCTTTCAGTTTGTCCTTCTCATGGACCGATCGTAATGAAAATAAACTGTGAGGAGTTGACATTTCTAGATCAAAAGAATAGCAAATGTTAGAATGATGTTCATAAGTTTGAGATCTCAACAATTAAGAAATCTCACATTATATTCTAAACAGTATTACCCTAAAAAAATGAATATAATGATCCAAGATCCTTATTTCACTAGAATTCAAGTGAGCTTTGGCTCATCGCCCGAATGTCTAGCTATTTAGGTAAACAACACCTTGTTATATATATAATATAATTCTTGGTTGTTAGATGACATGTTATGTCGTTTCTAACCTAATACCTCAAAGTTCAAAACCATTTTAATAACTTAGTCAAGTTAACCAATCTTTATTCATATGGTAACCATTACCATCTACCTCACTTATGTAGTTGTAGACGCCTTGTTTGACAAACCCATCAAACAACGAAATGAATTTTGATAGTTGATAAAATTAGAAAGGTATAAAAACTTGATATTATTTGAGGAATTAATGATTGTCTAACTTATGTTTTATATATCTTATATAAAACAATAATACATATCGAATAGTATTCAAATTAGAAATTTTATTTTATTCTATTCTTAATCAAATTAAGATAGTTTAAATATAAATAACTACCTTAGAATTTATATATGAAAGTATAAACAATTTACAACTTTTAAGTATTACACAAACATGTACATGTGAATATTTATTTTAAAATTGTATTATTATAAAGCGCACATGAATGCGTAACAATTAACAAATAAAATATAGAATCACATGTTATACTTAAAATCAAATTAAAAAATTACACGTTCTTATCTTTACTTTAAACAAACGTTGTATATTGAGTTCACAAATATGAATTTAATCCAATTAAAATTAATTATATATTTAAATTTTTATATCTATTAGAAATAATTTAAATATATAACTAATATATATCTTATATGTATTCAGCCAGATTACAAATAATTAAACTAATTTTTTCTTATAGTTAAAATTATTAATTACTCATGTATTGTCAAATCTTAAATTTAGTTTCAGAATCTAATCAAATTAGAACTCTAAATAAAAGATTAAAGAATGTGCATCAATTGAATCAATCTAATTGAACTAAACCAATTATAATAAACCAACTTCTACCCAATTATTCAATAAATCTTACAAGACATTTGCATGTTATATTAACTCTAAAATCATGTAATCAAGCATTACAGTAATGATGTTGATTCTTGATAAAAATATTCATGAACATATAAATGTTTAAGAAATTGTTTACCGTCATAATCAAATTATGGTTTTCGTGAACATTAATAATACATCAATTTCAATCGTACCTGAAACAACAAGAATTCTTTATCTACATGATTCAATTTCAATATTAAACATGTAAGCTCTGATACCACTGTTGGAAATTCGTACCGGTCTATAGCAATTTATAAATGTCAATTACGAATTCAATTACCGGGATCTCATGCAAATAGTGATTTCAATCTAAATCTTATAGTTGCGAATATACCTGGATATTTTAGCGGAAATAGGAATTAAAAATAAATCGAGATTGAGTAGCACTCCAAACGTAATGCCTCTACCGATATCCACATGCACACAAACTGGATTAAATGTCGTATGCTAGTACTGTCGATATTCCGTCAAACGAAATGCCTTCCTCCCGTTTCTTTTAGCTTGTCATAAAAGTAACATAATTTAAGTTTAAAGATGAGAGCATTTGTCAAACAAAGTCTCGTATATGCTGTTGTGTTTTTCTTCACTCTCATCACTCATATATATATATATATATATACAAGATGTGGATCTTTTATTTATTTTATTTCTTTAGCTAACTCATGTTACTTAAAAACATGGTCATGTGAACCTTTTTGAAAAGCAGATCACTCTATGTGGATGCAAACTAAGTTTCATGTGTTCACATGTAAGCTTAAGCTTTATGTTTCCACCATCATTATGTTTCCACCATCATGTGCATATTTATATATATAATGAAATTATAGAATCGCTAAACTTAACATTAGTTTTAATCAAAATTAATCCAATAATATTTGATCCAGTTTGCTTAGGTGTGTGATCCTATAGGATCATATAATATTAGTAACATGATTTTATACCTATAGATTATAAGCGGTTTTTACCAAAATATTATAACCACCTAATATTATACGATTGTCAATCTCGACAATACAACTTTAATTAGAGTAAGTACAAATGATTTTAGGACACTACCAACATATTGACAGCATATTTACATCACTCTTCTTCTCGTTTATATTTGATGAGTTATTAGATGATATATTGACAGTCTTGTCTTTTACTTAATGAGTTGTTATAATCACACCATCCCCCGAGCTGTTGTTGATCGCTTTGTTCAATGGTGAAGGAGGAACATCTTTTATCATTAGGCTCTGCAAGAAACCGATCATCTGTGCATGGATGAAAAATTTGGTCCATCATAATTCATAAACAATTTAATAAAAGTATTCATGAAGGATGAAATGGCAGTACCGAAGAAAACGAGATGCATAGAAGGCTAAATCCAGGGAAATAGAACGGTGCATCGTTGGACAAGAACAATGCTATACAAATTAAACCATTATATATCAATAGTGGCAATACAAATTAAACCATTATATATCAATAGTGGCAATACAAGTAATGAAAATTAGCAGTAAATTGTATTCTTACGTACGGCTTCACGAACCTGTCAATGGACTGAAAACAAATGGTGCCACGACTTTCCCAAAGGACTTCACTCCAGATATGCATCCTTGCACTTTTCCCTTCATCATTTCAAACATAAAGCTATTTCTTTTGTGGATGTTGATTCAAAAATACCAACATTCAATTGTTACAACAAGACATATACTAGCAGTTTTTTTTACCTGTTCACCAGGTCCGACTTGTCTTGAGGCAATACCACAAACCTATAGCCAAGATTGTTCAAATTCTACAAAGTAGCAAAAGCACCATTGTTAAGGAGAAATGAACGATGTCAAAAGCCTTACTGATGGCATCACAATCATGGCTCCAGGTACAAAAACGGTGGTGAGATAAGGAACCTATGGCATTGGAAACAAACTAAATAAAAAACACACAAAAGCAAATCATATTGAGATTGAACATTGACTCAAGACCGACTCACCCATGGTGCCCAAGAAATGCTGACAATGGCCATCTGCATCACAAAGACATTCAACCAATTTCACTATATGACAAGATCAATTATTCAGGGTTTCATTTGAAACAAAATCAAGAAGAAAAGAAAAACACACATGCTTACGTTTGTAAATTCCATAAAAAGCCCTGCTGATAAAAGCTTCCGTTCTCTAATGGTTGAAGCAAATCTTGGAAATACAAACAGCTGATACAAAAACATGTCGCAATGCATGACATACAAAAATTTATTCAAAATAATGTTATTAGTTACACATTATCACTAGCTTGTAGTTTAATTACTTGAGAGATAGACCCAACGATTGTAATCAATAGCATGAGATCAGCAAACTGGTTCTTGTCAAATCCAAAACGGGCTTTCAGAAAATACTGCATAGTTAAAAAATCATATGTTTCATATATATAGTTCATATGTTTTTTATTCATTAATTGATAATAAAAATAAAAACTCAGAATGTAAAATGATATATATGAGCTAAACCAAGAAAGCAGTCTGCATTCCACTATCTGAGAAACTGCTGAAGAATGTCACAACCAATGCTTGAACGAATATGGTACTGCATTACAAAATCCATATACATCATTGTATTTAGAATATATATATATATTATATATATATATATATATATATATAGCATGTAAATATACCTAGTTTTCATCAAGAAGATCATATCTTTCAACGAAGATTGCTTCTTGTTTAAGACACTTGTTCTGATGGTTGTGTTGTTCAGAATCGGCTCTGCTAACATTGTAACATGATTACTACCGTGGTCATCTTGTTGATGATCACCATGTTCATCATTGTTTAGCCTTTCCTTTAGGAAAATTCTCATGTACACCATACCAACAAGAAACGATATAGCTGAAACCTAATTTATCCACACAGACAAAAACATGTCTCTTATATTTTCCTAATAACGATTCGACTGATTAGATTTTGGATCACATGACGATTTGACGCTAATGATGATATAAGATACCTTAAAAATCAAAGCTACCGGTAGAAATCGAGCAACTAATGTTCCGCAAAGTGAAGAGATTGTTTTGATACCAGCTAAAATACTAAAAGCTGATATTATTGTTCTCCTGTGAATATTTTCCGCCTGAAAATGAAAAATGAAATGAAGTAATTAAACTGATACAAATATTAGATTATTCTTGTAACAAATATTTAGTAACTTAAAAATAAATCATAGTTAAAAATGGTGAAAAGTTACCACATAAGCACACGCGAGGCAGTCAACGGCGCCTTCGCATACCAAAGCGGTTAGAATCTTGATTATGTAAAACACGTAGAAAAAATGTGTATCCCTTCTGTACCCTAAAATGACTGCCAAAATAATATTATCAGAGGCATAACATTTTATTTTTATTTTTTGGTAAAATTGTTAAAATTTATTACCATTTTCGAAATTTTTGACAGAAGGACGGAGATTCAAAGAGGACAAAATAAACAAAATAAACTACTAGACACAACGCCACAATTAAAAACGACAAATAAAAATTCTAAGATAAAAGCCCTAATGAAGACTTAAAACTGAAACCGAACCAATATAGAGAGAAGCAATCACACGCCAAGAGGTAGACCATCCCACTTTTTCCATAGTTCCGAAGAACTAGAGTTCACAAGCTCGTTGCCACGAGCATCATCATAAGGCCAACCTTCAAACCTCTGGAGTGAGATTAAATGCCTACAGCTTCTCCGAACGGGATCCCCTGAATCCATAACAGACTAACCTGCAGCTGTCGACAAGGGAGCCCAAGCGGGCCGTCGAAGAGTCACCTCCAATTACCATTCTCTATCGAACAAATCTCTCAAGAACCAGCCTCCACACCTACAAGATAGCCGCCAAAATAAACTGGCGCCTCTACATTTCTAGATCGGGTATGTCTCACCATCATCACCGGTCTCATCCTGGAGCCAACCATAGCCAAAAATCAGATACAAACTTACTTCCGCTTAAAAAATGGGAAACAAACACTGCTGGGAAACCCCGACCACACCGATGATTGACTGCACTGGAGCGACCCCGCCGAAGACGCCGCCGAGCCACCCGCTAGAACCACCACAGGGAGACACCGTCAGAGGATCCGTGCTTTCTTTAGGAACGTAAGCCACCTCGAATAGACTAGCCACAAGACAAGAGCCTCCATCAACACCATTGATCAAACAAGGACCCGTCCTCAAGATCCGTTTTCCGGTGCCGAGATCGAGGGAGGTCAGATCTGTCTTCGCACCCCTTCTGCCGCAAGGACACACCGCAGAAAGACAGTAACGGAAGAGAAGCACCGCCCCACCGTCGCTAACGCCAACAAGCACGTTACCGCAACAGCTGGACTCATCGATTTGGACCGCTGGAAAGAAAAACGCCGGGATGAAGACAAAAAAGGAAAATCTCAGAGGAGGAGAAGATGGAAGAGGCGGAGGGAAACAAACTACGGTAGTCGGAGCGCCCCACCTCCACCGCAACCAAGAAAAACGCTATGTAATACTTATATAACGTTTTTTGGGTTTATAACCAAGAAAAACAACATTCTTTTGGGTTATTATCACAAAGTAGTGTCTCTTAAAAAAAGTAGTATGCATTGGACAATGGATTATCAACATTGATTACTTTAAAATTCAAGATCTGAGAAAAGAAAAGATAATGGTCCAACTGGTCATGGTTTTATTAAAGAAATTGGCGATGGTAAAAAATTTTTCTTTAATTAAACAAAAGGTGATTTTCCAATTGGAATATGCTTATTGGATCATAGTGGACAAAGCACTGCCTGTTAGCCTTTGAGAATCAACTCATCAAGAGCATCCACGTTGACAGTGCTTTTAAAACCATCACTAGCAAAAATTTCTATGATGAATGAGGTGAATATTATATTTTGTAAAAAATCTAAATGACTAACATGTTTGACTTTAAACTTAAGAAAATAACAGAGATAAATTTGTTTTAACTAAATATCTTCCAAAATCTGATAAATAAATGTGCAAATCATTGCTTTTTCTTTTATGTATAGCCAATATATAATATATAGTTAAATATTTCATCATCTACATAAACATCATAGTTGATGTTTAATAACTGAATAGATTACTATTGACAAATATAGTCTTAGAATCATAGATGATTTTTTATACTAGAAATTCGTTATTGGAAAATATTTAAGCATTCAAATACCGAATAGATGCAAGTATTCATCTATTATGATAAATATATTTTTACATATAGTAACATATTCAAGTTTTTTATTCTAGAATTTAATGTTAGTTATTTTCAAATACTACAGAAAATGTTTAAATATATATATATATATATCACCATTTCATGTTCTATATAAATATTGTCATCTGACACTTTTTGGAAAAGGGATACACTAACACTTTGGAAAAGGGATACACTAACACTTTTTTAAAATTAGACGTCTAAGATTTGATCCGAACTATCATTCATGGAGAACATGTCAAGGAGATTTATGGTTTTACTTTCAATATCAAATCCCTTTCAAATTTGTTTAAAAAAATAATTGTTTATTTTTGTCTTGCGTCGAGCCAATATTAGAATCGATTCCATCGCAAAGAGCTCTCTTTGAACCCTCTTATACTATGTTTTGTTTATGTAACAAACTATTTCATTCTAATGGATTTTTGTTTTTAGTCTGTTTATTCCATCTTTCGCTTCTTAAAAGATAACATTTTCAAATTAGAAGTAGTGGACATAGTACTAATATAAGAGGATACAAGACACTACAAAAATTTGAAACTCATGTGAAATAATGCACCCTAAAAGAAGAGGTTATCTTTGAATGAAGCGAAACTAAAGGTGAAGAAAACTCTCATAGTTTGCAATGGTAGGAGAAGAGCTTATCCTTCATAGGCTAATTTGATCACGATCTAAACCCAAAAAATTAGCGTGAATAATATGTTGGATGTATTTAACAAGGATGTGAATCAGTTTGGCTGAAAGATAATGTACTCTCGAGTTCCATTCTTTCCACAAGAAATATGTAACAACACGAATAATCAACTTAACAATGTCGTTCGACTTTGCAATTTGAGATGGAGAATGAGCCCAAGACACAATCACAAGAATAGTTAAAGGATGTGATATAATTGTATATGTAAAGAATCTTTCCTGAGAAGAGTAGGTGTAATAAAAAAACAGATTTGCACGATTCTCTGATGCTGCTCTGAACAGAAGACATTGGCCATCAGTGTTAAGTCCCCAACTTCGCAAACTTTTACGTGTTGGTAACCGGTCATGCATTTTAACCCACATAAAGAAAACATTCCTTGGGATTAATTGCTTGAACCAAACCATATTGTACAAAAAAAAAACTAACCCGAGATAAGAAGGATGATGTAAAAGCCAAGTCTTAGAAGTTTAGAAGCAGACCGGTTGTTCAGCTATGGAATTTCTCCAAAGAAAATACTCATCCTCATCAGCATCAATGTCTTAAGAAGAAGGAGAGGAAGGCAGAAACTTTCATAGGAGTGAAAGAATGAGGTGTCTCCTATCCTAAATTCACTATTTCCCTTAGGCACGCATCCGACACTAAAGCTAAATTTGTAATACCCGATAAATGCGGGTCGTTCGGACCAGTCAAGTGGATTAAAGGACCAAACTTGTCCAATCAACATGCCAAAAGAGAGCCACTCTCTCCGAAAAAGTCTGGCAATAAAGATAATTCGTAGCCAAATCACGAAGCTTCATTAGTTGTCTCCAAATTCAACTGCCATTATGCTGAAAATTTGTTGCCCAAAACATCCTCCCTCGGAGTATAACTTTCTGAATCCAAGCAACCTAATGACAACTAATACTAGAAAATAGAAGCCATATAAGCTTCAAACCAAACACTTTATTTGAATCATGAAGATTTCTTAATCCCAATCCACCTTCTTTCTTCAGGGTACACACAAATTCTGAAGAAACTTTGGCTCCTCTAGGCAATTTTGGAGCTCCACTCGATAAGAAATAGTTACAGATTTTAACCAAAGCTTCTAGACACCCTTTTGGGAAAGGTAAAAACGAGGATCAGAAATTGATTATAGTGAATAAAACCGATTGAATCAATTGTAACCTACCGCAAAGTAAAGACGATGTACGGTCCATGATGAAATATGCACCTTCAATTTGTCCAACAGTGGTTTATAGTCCTGAAGTCTTAAATTATGCGGCATAATAGGAAGTCCGAGGTAACGGACAGGTAAAGACCCTTGAAGTAATCCAAAGCTTGACGCCAAAGTCTTGCCGACGCAACATTATTTCCACCGATGAAAAGCAAGACTTCGGAATATTAAGAGAAAGGCCACAATGCAATTCAACCTTCTTTAACACCTCCAAAAATACTAGATAAGGAGCTTCTCGATCCATATAAAAGATAAAAACGTCATCACCAATGAATGGATCATAGCATGGAGGGTGCGGGTTAAATTGATTCCTTGCAGCCGCTAAATCTAAGTTCTTGGACAAGATATGCATAGCCAATACAAATAGTGAAGAGGAAATATGATCACCCCAGTCAGCTCTCCATGTATGACACTGAATAGTAAGGAGAATAAATGTAAATTTGAATTGAATCCTTTTGATGAAGTTATCCGACAGTTTCAGATCTTCCAAGATGTTTATTATAAAATACTAATTGATATTTTCGTACCCTTTTGAGATATCAATATGTAAACACCCCTTGTTGTTTCACCCTCTTTATGAAAGTCTGAGACCAGTTCCGATGCAAGGAGGACATCTTCACAAAGTAACATATCTTTGAAAAACCGACTTGATTATGTTGGAGGTCTAAGAAATTCGTATCATGATCACACACAAGAAATTAATAATGTTTTAGATAAATTTTCTACCACTGATTTGAAGAAAACACCAGTATTCGAGTCTCCAATAGACAACCATTTACACGAGATTTTTGAGAAAAAAAAATATTCTTCAGGTGCTGTAAAAAATAACCATGAATCCCTAGCAACCTTTTCTTCCTCAAACAAGCCCGGGGGAGGAGATTGGAGAACTTGGTTCTGAATTGTTTTCAATCTCTCAAAAGCCTACTTGGAACGAGTTTGTATATTGCTAAAACTATCATGAATCAGACATTTGCAAAAGTCTTCCACCTTCAGAATTTACACTAGTCAACACTCGTTGAAGAAGATTGAAGTACTTAGGATGAGATATGTAGAAAGTGAAAAAATTGAACCGATACTTACGCCGAATAGCTGAGTCTGAAATATTAAGTAAGCAATGTGAATGATCTTAATCTCCCAGTGCATCAAAATAAGCAAATGATTGAGGAAACGTCTCCAGCCACGCCTCAACGATGATTGCTCGATCCAATTTCCTTGCCTTTAGGTTAGTAGGAGATTTGTTGGTCCGAGTATAAAGACATTGATATAAGAAATCAAAGAGCCTGTTGGTAGATAGGAAGTCATGAAGATCAAGGATACCTTGAAATGGTATATTAGCCGGAGATAAGGAGTAAACCTCAGTAGAGAGGTGACTTGGTTAAAATCCCCCATAATAATCAAAGGTGAATTCTTGAGGAGATGATTAGCAAACAATTCAGATATGAGATTTTACAATTGAACTCACTCTTCCCTTAGATTTCTCGCATTAAAAAGCGAGGAGACTTGAGATGTTGCCAGGTTAAACACTTCAAAAGCATTAATTGGTCCGTTTTTATATAAGTAATGACCGATAAATAATAGTTCCAAACCACTACTATTCTACCGTTGAAAGAGGAGGTGGAGTAGTTTTCTTCAAAATTTAATCTAGGTAGTAACCACTTCACTAAAGAGTGCAAAAAGGTTTCTTCACATATGTTTCCAAAAAAGCCCAAAAATAGATCGATTAGGTGATAACCATCTTTTTACCGCCAATTGTCTTGTATCGCCATTTAGGCTCCTTACTTCTAATAAAAACTCTTCATAAGAAGTCAAAATAAGGGCAGTGTTATGCACTTAAGCTTTAAAAAAAGGAACAACTTGGGTTAAAAAAATTTTTGAACCGGCTCTGTATTTAATGTATTTAGATGAAAATTGTGATTTTTTCGTTTCTTTTTTTGTATTTCTCTCAAATTGGGTTGCCAATTAATTTAAGCTGTGGTAGTCAAATTGAGTTGCCAATTAATTTTTAATTTTTTTTTTTGTCTCAGAAATTTTGAATCTAGTTCAAGAAAAAATTAAAACTGTGGGAGTTCGAAGGAGTAATGATGGTTGGACATGCACTTGTCGTTGTAGTGGGGCAAAGCTATTTTTCTCCCACGCGTTATTATCGTAACAAAATACAGATATCAAAGTCATTGATTCCAGGCGTTACTAATTACTATCCTAATAAAAATATAAAATACAGATATAATATTTGTTTATAGTCAAAATAGATTAGCGAGTTCTTTTTGTGCCAGTTTGTTAATTTGTCCAAGTGACTAATAATGGAGGAAACCCAAGGAAACATAAGAAAAAGTTAAACAGAGAGAGAGAGAGAGAGAGAGAGTACCGGGAGGAAGAATTGAGAGACACATGGGAAGAGTGAGAACTGCTTTAATTCCATATATGTCTGATAGATTCCCCATTATTGGCATCATCACCATCGTCCCCAACCCTATTGCCTTCATTAGACAATAACACGTTATCACAATAAATATACTAAATTACTGTTTTCAATATTTTGTATAAGTTAATAACGTTACTTTATTATAATATTTATTTATTTTTTACAAATATTAGTTTATCAACAAAAATAATTAGATCAAAAACTTAATTTACTAAAAAGTTATTAATTTATCAAATATTAATGTTTATAAATTATATTGTAGTGACTAAAACAAATTAGCTAAATAACTTTTTAAACAATTTATCCTACGTTTAATAAAATTTTCTGTTTTTCTAAAACCTTCCAAATTTTTTTCTTTCTATTTTATATTATTTGTTGTTTTACAAATTTTCACAGATATTGAAAAGTATTTAAATTTTTTTTACTATACCTTTCATTACTAAATTATATAATTTTATCTCTTTTATAAATATATTAAGTAATAAGGTTAAAGTTAGAATTTTATTAAAAATCTAAAACTATAACTAATTTGAAACAACAAAAATAGTACTAAAATAACAACTAATTTGAAACGAAAAGAGTATTTAATTTTTTATAATTCAAAAACTGATCGAACTACTCGTCCTACGAATTATCATAACATTTTTTTTTGTTAATTCTGCATCATTTGTTTATCTACGTAACAAAATATATTCATATTCATTTTTTAGTTCATATATTTTTATTTATTTGATAAATTTGAAATTATTGTTTAGTATGTTATTCTTAAATATATTCATATATTCAACGTTTTTGAGAATAAATTAGTATTCAACGAACATTATACAAACAAATGAGAAACACTGGGTTTATGCAATGTGTAACTTTGTAGTTAGTTAAAGAAAAAATCATTTAATTTCGAAGAACAAAATAAAATGTTCTTTAAAATCCTTTGCTTGAAAGAACCATATCCAGTATTCTGGATAATTTGTTCTCAATTTTAAGTTTAGAGACATCAAACATAGGTAAAGATTGGTAAGGATGCATCTGTGATGTTTAGTTCAGCAAAAAAAAAAAAAAACCAAAAAGAAGGAAAGAAGAAAAACAATATTTAATAATCAAGAAATAAAGATTTAAGAAAGAGTAAAGGAAGTATATATATATATATATATAATTACCACTTGTTGGAAACCCGTGAGGTATACGGCGAGAGAACATGAGTCGTCCGCCGAGCAAACGGCGGCGACGGTGACGTCAGTAATCACAGGTGCTTCCATGGATCCGGCGAAGCCAGAGAGGAAAACGATCGTCAACATGTGTTTCAGCCCTACAAATCCATCCTCCATCAACACTGGCTGGCTATAAACCAAGCAAATATTTGTTTCGATTTTGCCTAAAAGAAAAAGCTCATCCAAGAGAGCATTTGTTTACACAAGTCGGCTGATATTTTTTTCAGTCATCAATTTTAAAAATTGATCAAATCAGATTGTTAAGGACATTTTGGTATTTTACGGACTCCATCAATTAGTCACCATCTCCTATTGTGTACATCTATACTATTAAAACATGTTACTTTTTTTGAAACTATCCTTGGTCCTACGGGGATATTACTTTTTGTCCCATTAACTTTCTTTGCTTTTTGAGAAATTCATTAAGGGTAATTTCGTATTATATAAATTTGGACTATATATGGGGCATATAAAATATTATTTAATTAATGATTTTGTTCCAAAATACATTCATAATATCTTTTATTTTAAATATATATATATATATATATATATATATATATTTATATTTCGATTTATTATGAATTTTTTTATTTCTTAAAAAATATTTAAATGATTTCAAAATTTTATTATATTTATTATAAAACAATTTTAACTATATAATAATATAAATATTCTCTAAATTATAATTTTATTCGAAATATACTTTCATAATATCTTTTAATATCTTTTTCTAATTGAAATATTAATATATATTTATATTACGAAAAAATTTACAAAATATTATTATCTTCTTAATTTTCAATAAAGATGATTTCTAAATGTATAATTATTATTAAAATTTATTATTAAAATTTAACAATAAATTTTTAGTTACATTTTAATCTATTAAATTGACATAAAAAACTTTATATTTAGACTATTATAAAACTTTAAACATATTATATGGTAGTATAACCGTTTTCAATTATATATACTATTAAAAATAAAAATTGACTACTAAAAGACGGGTTAAAAATATGTATTAACTATTTCAATTGTTATATTCTTAATTTGATAAAATATTAAAATAATTCAATACATATATTATTAAAATATATGATAAGTTTGATTCAATTAATGTTTTTAAGATGATTGTTTTTAAATGATTGTTTAACAAGTTTTCAAAATAATTACACTACTATAAAATGTGTTGAAATATAGATTAATTTTTTCATTATAAAATTATTTAAAAATATTTATATTCATTGGAAGATAATTTCTTTTTGAAAAAATAGAAGACAAGTTAAAAAAAGTTGAATTAACCAAATTTAATTATCTATACTATTAAAAACAAAATCTGTTTACTGGAATACGTGATAGTAATATGTATTAGTCAATTTCAATTGATATATTATTAATTTATAAATGATAAAATTATTTATAAATTCATAATCACGCGTTAAATATATATTATTTTAAACAAACAATTATATATAATTAAATCGGAAAGTTGCATATTGAATCGAACAACTTATATATTACTAAGATTGCGCTCTATATAAATATTATTAATTTTAATAACTGTTTAGTAGTGAAATCACGAATTAAACTAAGTTAAAATTAATTTAAATAAAAAAATTAAATAAAATATATCTACACTTTATAGCAATAAAGTAAACTAAACATGTACTAAAAGTAACAATATTCTACAACTACTAAAAGTATAAGTTTAAAATATCAAAACAAAAACAAAATTTATTAAATTTCTTCTCACATTTAGTACAATATCATCATATTTTTCACTTAATATATATATATATATATATATATATATTTTTGAATAGATCACAAATTTAATTTTTTAAAACATAAATTTAACATAAAAAATATATTTTTTTAGAAAACATAATCCGCGCTTCATTAGCGCGGGTCAAAATCTAGTTTAAGTTAGTAATGAGTAATTATGTGACATGTTGTGGTAACTATGATCGACACGAAGTTAAGGCTATGCATAATATTTGTTGTACCAGTTTCAGCCAGCTTTTTTATTTGAAAAAAAAACAAAAACAAAAATATTTTTTTTTTCTAAAAACGTTTTCATATATTAGTTTAATATTTTCTGCAATCCAAAAGTCCGAAAACCTAAAACATGGACTTGATTAAGAAAAAATTACAAGGCTTGAATCCCCCAAAATCCGGCAAATGGAAACCCTAGATCGAGACACCGCCTGTTTCCAATGCTGATGAGCACGCCGTTGCCACCGTCGCGAAGCAGAAAAGCCACCGTCGCGAAGCAGAAAGCCACCGCCGATAGAACCGAAGCTAAAAACTACCCATCACGCCACCACCAGTTGAGATGAAACAAAGGCATACAAAAAGGAACTATGCCGGTTGATAGACCGGGAACCACCAAAACACGAGGTTCCGGAGAGGGGGATTGCAGATCAAATCTCGAGAGATTAGCACCACAAAGTTGTTAGGGAGATCTTTTTCACGTCGTTTCGCCGCTCTCTAAGCCATAGGCTTACTCGAGCTCGCCCTTCATGCAACCCAAAACCCAAATTACATTCTCTAAATCAAACATCATAGATTAATTGAATTCTTACAAACACCACTTCAATTTCAGTACAATTTTGTTAAATTTCAGTACAATTTTGTTAAAATGCTTCAAAGAATAAGTGAAAATGAAACCGTGGATATAACACAAGTAGCACATTTATCTTGAGCACCGGAAAAACACTCCAATGAGGAGAAAACATGTTGCCGGATTTTAGATATTCAAGTCCTATTCAAAATTTTTTTACAATTTTATTTTTATTCCAACAAAATCTCTCTCTCTCTCTCTCTCTCTCTCTCTCTCTCTCTCTCTCTCTCTCTCTCTCTATATATATATATATATATATATATATATATATATAAACTATTAAAAACAAATAAAACAATATAAAAAAGATAAACAGCAAGAGAAAAACAAATAATACTTTAAAAATAGAATTTCATACACTAACAACTTACATAACATTGTTTTTAAATATTTAAAAAAATATTTCTACAATAAACATATGAACATATATATTTTCATAAGCTTTCTATAAATTTTAACGCCCTGTATAAGACATGGCCACATTCAAGTGTTTCATACAAATGTACTCAGACCCGGCTCCACAAAGAAACTCACGGAATATTGGTGATGATTCAAGTCGCCACTGAAATCATCTTTAAACAATATGAGTTGCATTTGAATCGCTGCAGCTTGAATTGAAATTAGATCTGCCGAATTCAGAACTTGAACCATTAAAGCTACATGTGTGAACGCCATCGCATTCACCGTCAGGGAAGAGAAAAGAAAATCTAATTCGACACCACCGTAGGGAAACCAAACCAATGGCTAAATCAATTGTTACAAACATATTTGAAAAGGATGATTCGTAGAAACAACAACAAAGACCGGTGAGAGGTACACTGAAACGTCCTGACCCAGTTTTCCTACCCGAAAACTAAGTATTCTTAAACCGGTGAGATTATCTGTGAACCCCTTGAATTTTTAAAATTTTTTTTTAAAATTCCTTCTGAGGTTCCAACCCTATCTCACTACAAGAAAACATGCTTTTATCGACTACGTAAATAGTCGCTAATCTATCGTCGCTAATTTTATTAGTCGCTATATTAGTCGCTAAATTGCGACTATTTTGCGACTATATATATTTTGTTATAATTAGTCGCTACTGAGTCGCTAAATTTAGCGACTAAATTGCAACTGATATGTGGTTATTTTAGCGACTAATTAGCGACTAATGATAATAATAAAAAATAATATTAGTTTTGATATTTACTAATTAGATAATAATAATTAAATATTAATTATTATACTAATCTATAAAACAAATAAATTTTAAAAAATAAATACAAAAAATATCATTAAATATTAAATTTTTTTTATTTATAAACATAATACAAAAAACAAAAACAAAATAAAAAAATAAAAAGAAATACATGATTTAAAAATATAATATATAAAAACTTTCTAAAAAGTGTAAATTTTAAAAGTGATTTAAGAAAATACACAAACAAAAGAAATACATGTGTATATATACATACATATACACATATATATACACATATATACATATATGTCACTATCATCTTCACCGCCGAAGTAAAGAGCCGGAGGAGCCACCGTCCACAGAGCCGACAGCCGTCTCTTTCACCTCCGGAGTTGTCTTCGTTTTCTTCCGGCGACGAGAGTGTGGAGGAGGGAGGTCGGCTCGCTTTGTCTTCGTCTCTCTCTCGGCTTCGGCCGCGTCACAACCACCATCCCGTGTCTCTTGCTACGATCTGCGATCTCGAAGACGGTGGAAGAATCTGCTCGGTGAATCGAAGGTGGTGGTGGCTGGATCGAGACTGGATCGAAGAGGAGGCTGGAAGACTAATCTGAATCGAAGAAGAGGGAGGCTGGAACAACGATTCTCCTTCATCTTCCCACCCGAGTCGCTTACTGAAGAAGAATCGAAGAGGAGGCTGGAGGTTCATCTTTGTCTGCAATTTTTTCAGAGCTCATTAGAGAGATACAAAACAAAACAAAAACAAAAAAATTAAAGAAGAAGGAGAGATACGGCGCAAGATGAGAGGAGGGTGAGAGAGATAGTAAATTGATTAGGTTAAATGTATCAACGGCTGAGATTAAATCAGATCAAGATCTGATAGATGAAAATGTGATATGTGTGCTAACTGGAATAAATCTGAGCCGTTGATATCTTTAATCAACGGTCCAGATTTGCGATCCGCGTGATGGTGTATCTTTAATCAGCCGTGGAATAAATTTATTTTACATTATTATTTAGTTTTAAAATTTTATTTATGAATATATACAATACTTAATTATTGATTAATACTTTTTAGTTTATTAGATTAGTAGATTTCAAAGAAAAAATCATAACACTTTTTAGTTTATTAGTGTTGTACTTAATTTTATTTATTATATAGTAATTAGGGTTTTATTTATTAGATTTTGTTTATAATTTAGAGTTTATGTTTATTTAGGGTTTAGGGTATAGGGTCTGAAGTGTTTTACTTAATTTTATATATTATATAGTAATTAGAGTTTTAGTTATTAAATTTTTGTTTATAATTTAGAGTTTTATGGTTTGTTTAGGGTATAGGGTATAGGGTTTGAAGGGTAATGTTTAAGGTTTTAAAGCTTTAAGTGTTCTACTTAATTTTACATGTTATATAGTAATTAGAGTTTTACTTATTAAAATTTTGTTTATAATTTAGAGTTTTAGAGTTTGTTTAGGGTTTAAGGTATATGGTTCGACTGGTAATGTTTAAGGTTTTAATTGTTGTACTTAATTTTATATATTATATAGTAATTAGAGTTTTAATTATTAATTTTTTTTGTTTATAATTTAGAGATTTAGGGTTTGTTTAGGGTTTAGGGTATAGGGTTTGACTGGTAATGTTTAAGGTTTTAAGTGTTGTATTTAATTTTATATATTATATAGTAATTAGAGTTTTAGTTATTAAATTTTTGTTTATAATTTAGAGTTTTAGGGTTTGTTTAGGGTATAGGGTATAGGGTTTGAAGGGTAATGTTTAAGGTTTTAAGGTTTTAAGTGTTCTACTTAATTTTATATGTTATATAGTAATTAGACTTTTAGCTATTAAATTTTTGTTTATAATTTAGAGTTTGTTTAGGGTTTAGGGCATAGGGTTCGACTGGTAATGTTTAAGGTTTTAAGTATTGTACTTAATTTTATATATTATATAGTAATAGAGTTTTAGTTATTTAACTTTTTGTTTATAATTTAGAGTTTTAGGGTTTGTTTAGGGTTTAGGGTATATGGTTTGAAGGGTAATGTTTAAGGTTTTAAGTGTTGTACTTGATTTTATATTTTTTTTGGTCTGGGTACTTGATTTTATATATTATATAGTATTTAGAATTTAGTTATTTAATTTTTTGTTTATAATTTAGAGTTTTAGGGTTTGTTTAGGGTTTAGGGTATATGGTTTGAAGGGTAATATTTAAAGTTTTAAGTGTTGTACTTGATTTTATATATTATATAGTAATTAGAGTTTTAGTTATTTAAATTTTTGTTTATAATTTTGAGTTTTAGGGTTTGTTTAGGGTTTAGGGTATAGAGTTTGAAGGGTAGTGTTTAAAATTTTAAGTGTTGTACTTAATTTTATATATTATATAGTAATTAGAGTTTTAGTTATTTAAATTTTTGTTTATAATTTAGAGTTTTAGGGTTTGTTTAGGGTATAGGTTTTGAAGGGTAATGTTTAAAGTTTTAAGTGTTGTACTTGGTTTTATATATTATATAGTAATTATAGTTTTAGTTATTTAAATTTTTGTTTATAATTTAGAGTTTTAGCGTTTGTTTAGGGTTTAGGGTATATGGTTTGAAGGGTAATGTTTAAGGTTTTAAGTGTTGTACTTGATTTTATATATTATATAGTAATTAGAATTTTAGTTATTTAAATTTTTGTTTATAATTTAGAGTTTTAGGGTTTGTTTAGGGTTTAGGGTATAGAGTTTGAAAGGTAATGTTTAAGGTTTTAAATGTTGTACTTAATTTTATATATTTTGCGACTATTTTGCGACTACCAATAGCAGTCGCAAAAATTAGGTACAAATTAGTTAGACCAATTTCGAAACAATTAAAACGTGGGTTTATACCGTTTTTTTTAGACCAAAAGGCAACCGGTTAGCAACTCGCCTAAATTAGTCGCTAAATAGTCGCTAAATTTTAGCGACTAACTAACGACTAAAAACTTGTGGTCACAATTTAGCGACTAAAGAGCGACTGTTCACTATTAGTCGCAATATCAGTCGCAACTGAGTTGTTAAATAGTCGCTAAATTTAGCGACTGTAAACTTAGTCGTAACTTGTAATCGCAAAAAGCCTGTTTTCTTGTAATGTCTATCCAATCTAAACACATAAGCCCTAACTTAGATAGTTCCATTCACTTAGTATGTTCTAAATTATTCCTTAGAACAATGTTTGGCTATACTAACAAGGACCTTAGCTAAAGTGCAGACTCTGAATCTATTTTGGTCCATGCATGATTTCATTATCCGATGCCCTTGTCTCAGTCACTCAATCGTAGCATCCTTTAACCACATCAATTGTCAATCCATCTACTCGGTACCAAGATAATCAACCAACCAGCCCCACATGTCTAAGTAACGAAGATAGATGACACCAAGTCATATATACCATCTCAACCAGTCAGTCTAATCGTCTCAGATAAGTCAGTCTATACCTAGATCAGTTTTCACACACTATGCACTACTCTTCCCCATCGGTTGTGATCAGATCAATCCGCTTTGAGCAAAATATCAGATCAGTCGTAACATCCCGTCATGCACCCTTTCTGCAGATCAGATCAACTTCAGACGTCCAGAAAACACACCAGCCATTTCGTATACAGAACATAACCTAAACCACTCAGTTCTCCGAATCAATCAGTAATACGATCACCACGGATCAGTCAATCTATACTGCTTATTGATCCAATTTGCATCGAAACCCGTGTTCTAGACCACAATAATCCGCATCATGATTCCTCCAACAGTCGATCCGCATTGCCCATCGCTTTCCACCGATCAGCCCATATCGATCCTTTAGATCGATCTACATCTCACATCCAACCTACATATTGCCCATGCTCTATCGGTTTACACCGATCCCAATAACCTTCCATCAATTTTCCATTGATCAGAACAGTAGCGATCCGCTGATTGCTCTAACTAACTAGACCCAGATCGTCATCTAGTTAAGTTGATAACTCTCTGATAACCGCTTGTCTGATCGTCAATAACCGCCTGACGGCATGCCATTATCCATCGCTCGCGCTTGCCTGCGCGTCGCTCATAACCATCCCATCTTGAATCCAGTTTGTCGCTCATCATCGATCCGCTCGTACCGATGAATATGTTAACTGCCAAGTTGATTGCACAAGGCAACCATGCCGATAACCGTCCAACCCACTAATAATCATACGATCAAGTCGCCTCAATCCCAACGTCGTACTGCTTGTATCGCCTATCCAGAGTGGATCAGTCTGCAATGATCCATTCACTACCCATAACCGCTCGGTGATCGATCATCCATTCGTGAACGATCCTAAAAACCCAGCAATCAAGTGCATAGCCAGTTTCCCTTTCACGATTAATCATCACAACCCAATGATCCATCTTCAGAACTACCCGACACCATCATACATCAATCTCCACTCTCTCTCTGTTTTCTCTTGATTAAACTGCCTTTCGCCCAGAATATTCCCTTATGAATCCTCGCCTGATCGCCCAGAAGATCCCGATCAAACCGCAATCCGTTTGTAATCGAATAAGCTGATCATGTTTACCGCTCGACTGCCGTTTGCTAACTCGATAGCTCATTACCGCTCTCTGTACAGATTGCTTCCTTTTTTTTCTCTCTGATCTCCCTCCTTTCTGAGGAAACCGTCTTGTGGCGTGAATAATATGGATTATCTCGTGCCTTCCTTTTATTATTCCCTTGTAACAGTTATCTCTTCCATAACCGCCCAATAACCGCTCATAATTAACTTTTCTCGCCTAGTTAATTCATTGCGTCTCTAACTTAATAACCGTTCCCGCCAGCGCATATTTCCACCAGTAATTGACGTGACAGTCAACTTGCTGCCTAGTATCCTGTCGAATATCAGACCAATAGTCCAATAAATCCTTTCAGCCAGACTTAACCGTCAGTCCAGCTTAACCAGCTTAATTCATTTTGTTACTCAGCCCACTTGTTTCCTTCATCCTAACTCATTCATTCGATCATTCCAGTGATCATGACTGAGTTTCTCGATCATTCGGATTCCTTTACTGAATCATGCTTGATTCGATCTTAATCCAACACTTGTTGCATCATCACACAAGCTGAGTTTAAAACCTTGACCTTCCCTAGTCAGTTTTCATAACATGAGTGTTACAATTCTCCCCACTTAGAATGAATTCGTCCTCGAATTCGGTGGTAATTAGAACCATGTTTCAATACCTTAACACCTTCCAAACTATTGGCAAAACCTGCCTTAACGTATCTTATTCCTATGACTAGTTTCTGTTCACCGTCACTCTTTGAATTTAACCAGATTCTTGATCTTAGTCCTCGAAGACTTCTGAATCATTCTCGTTGCACTCATCCTAAAAATCCAGTTCCGAAAAATCTCTAAGTCTTTCTCAGACTTCTTCCAAATTCGATCTGGTCTAAGTCCATTCCTAACTTAACCATTTTTATTTGGTACTTCCCGACCCTTTTAACCTATTTACGGATCACCCATGATCCTTGTAGACAATTCTATGGATCCTCTCTGATCCTTCCAGATTCTTCTTGGATCCTTCCTCAAAACAGATTATTCTCTGAATGTAAGATCACCTTAAACATTCCAGCAGAACCATCTCCCGTGATGTCTCCCCCACCTTACCTTCCGACAACTCTTTTGCCTTAGACATTTCTCAAGGATTTTTATTCCTATTCAATGAAACTCCTAGCTCCACTTCTCGGACCCATTGCGTCCATAAAGTTTCCGTGATATACTCAGTTCATTCCTTGAACCAACTTATCCTTGACCTTTCATGCGGACATGCTAAATCACCATATGAGCACTCCATCAGATCATATCACAGAAATTCATCGTCCTACTCGAATTTCAACAAATTATTCTAATTCACCTCTGATCTTTCCATCAGATTATTTCCTCGGCAATTGTATCCCATACTCAGATTTATATGAAGCCTTCCACTCGCTTCAGAACATTTCACTAGAAATTATCTCGACAATTACATGCATTTGACTTCCAAAAGTCTTCACGCAACACCAGTTCCCGATAAGTAAGTTTTTACTTAACTCTACTCTCGGGAACATGACAATACTTAGTGTATTCACCGCCAACATTCTTTCCCCAAGACTAGCGTGATCCATCACTATCGTGGAACTTCCACGCGATCACTCTTAGACCAATTTAATTCCAACTTCTACAGATTCTCACTTCCATGAGTTCTATCGAACATTAGTCAATACATTGACAAAATTCGTTACACCTAGTCATCCCCAATGACTCCAATCCATTTAGTACTCTCTCACTCAATACATCTCCAGCATTCAGTTCGGCCTTATAGCCTTAGAACTCAAGGTTCAACATATCTCGGCCCAAAGACTTTCGATCTAAGGGATCTGCGATCCAAAGATCTCATACCGGCATCCTGGTGAACTCATCGGTTCCCACAGATTTTTCCATATACTTATCATGGCGAACACTCTTATTCCCACTGATACTTTAACATATACATTGGCGGACAAAGTTCCCACACGTGATATCTCACCACGCCTTGGAGAACTTAATCTCCACAGACTCACATACATGCCTTGGGAAACACACTTGTTTCCACATATGTCAATAAACACGTCTTATTGAACTCCTGAAGTTTACAGAGACGATAAGAGAATCACACCGCGTCTCTCAATACATTGCGGTTGATTCTATGGGAAGTTCATCTTGGCCAACAAGATCGTCTTGGAAAACTACTTTCGTTTCTAAGGACGTGATCACATCATACATCACATCATGCATAATTACTCATAGTTAACGAGCATCTCGTAATTAGGCAAGCCTTAGTGAGTACTTCGACTCGTAAGCGTTTGTCCAGTTTCGACTCCCATATAAAATGAATCAATCATCAAAACACACAAAATCATAGAAAACGCTTTGGCAAACACACATGGTCTACAAACACGCCAACATAACGGCCTTAAACTCCCATAAGAACAGTACGGCCTACAACCAATCGATCCGAATATCACATTATGGCCTACAGCCACTCGATCCGAAGATCATAGTACGGCATACAACCAATCAATCCGAAGATCCTGAAGATCACATTACGGCCTACGGTCACTCGATCCAAAGATCCTAATCCGAAGATCACAATACGGCCCACAGCCACTCGATCCGGAGATCCTGACACGAAGATACAGTCCGGCCCACGACCATTCAATCACAACAATCCTTTTCTGGCCGAAGCCATCACAGTAATACATTTCGACAACTTATACTAAGCTATTTTGATAACTTAGCTTACTTTCCAATTAACTTAAATCATGCTAGTTCTCTAACTTAGCATATTTTCCGACTTTTCCAAGCATTCAATCTTCCTAAAACCGTGAATGCTCTGATACCAATTTGAAACCCCTTGGCTCAGTTTTCGTACCTGAAAACTAAGTATTCTTAATCTGGTCATATTATCTGTGAACCCTTTGGTTTTTTAATAACTTTTAATTAAAATTCCTTCGATGTTTCAATCTTATATATCCAGTCTAACCATTTAAGCCCTAACTTAGATAGTTCCATTCCCTTACTTTTTCTAAACCCTTCCTTAGAACAATGTTTGTCTATACTAACAAGTACCTTAACTAAAATACAGACACTAAATCTCCGTTGATCCATGCACGATTTCATTATCTAATGCCCTTGTCTCAGTCACTCAATCGTAGCATCCTTTAACCACATCAATTGTCAGACCATCTCCTTGGTACCAAGACAATCAAACAACCAGATCCACATGCCTAATCGTCTCAGATAAGTCAGTCTATACCTATATCAGTTTGCACACACTATGCACTGCTTTACAAATAAAATCAGATCAGACATAACAACCCGCCAGGTACACTTTCTATCGATCAGATCAACTTTAGACATCCTGAAAACCTACTAGCCCGTTCGTATACAGAACATAACTTAAACCGCTTAGTTCGCCGAATCAGTCAGTAGTACGATCACCACAGATCAGTCAATATGTACTGCTTATCAACCCAGTCTGCATCGCAACCCGTGATCCAGACCAAAGCCACATCATGATTCCTCCAACGGTTGATCCGCATTGCCCATCACTTTCCACCGATCTGCCCATATTGATCCTTTAGATCGATCTGCATCTCACATACATTCTGCATATCACCCATGCTCTATCAATTTACACCAATCCCAGTAACCGTCCATAAAATTTCCAATGATCAGAACAATAGCAATCCACTGATCCCTCTAACTAACCAGACCTAGGTGGTCATCTAGTTAAGCCGATAACTCTATTATAACCGCTTGTCTGATCGTCAATAACTGCCTGACCGCATACCTATTATCTATCGCTTGCACTTGCCTGCGCGTCGCTCAAAACCATCTCGTCTTGAATCCAGTCTGTCCGCTCATCATCAATACACTCGCACTGATGAGTCTGTTAACTGCCCATTTGATCTCACAAGACAACCATGTCGATAACCGTCCAACCCGTGAATGATCATACGATCAAGTAGCCTCAATCCCTGCGTCGTAACGCTTGTATCGCCTATCCAGATTCGATCAGTTTGCAATGATCCATTCACTAAACAAAACCGCTCGGTGGTTGATCATCCTTTCGTGAATGATCCTCTAAACCCAGCAATCAAGCGCATAGCCAGTTGCTCTTTCGCGTCTGATCATCACAGCCTGTGATCGATCCTCTTCAGAACTACCATATACCATCATACATTGATCTCCATTCTCTCTATGTTTTCTCTCGATTAAACTTCATATCCACCTTGAATAATCCCACACGAATCCTCGCATGATCGCCCAGAAGATCCCGATCAAACCGCGTTTCTCCAGTTGATTATGCAGAATAACCGCCAGTATCATGCAATCCGTTCGTGAAGCACCGAACAATCCGATCATGTTGACCGCTCGACTGCCATTTGCTAACTCGACAGCCCATAACCACTCTCTCTTCAGATTGCTTCCCTTTTTTATCTCCGATCTCCCTCCTCTCTGAGGAAACCGTCTCTAGCGTGAATAAGATGGATTATCATGTGCCTTCCTTTTATTTATTCCCTTGTGACGGTTATCTCTTCCATAACCGCCTAGTACCCGCCCATAATTAACTGTTCTCGGCTAGTTAATTCAGTACGTCTCTAATTTTATAACCGTTCCTGCCAACACATATTTCCACCAGCAATTGACCCGACAGTCAACTTGCTGCCTAGTTTCATGTCGGATATCAGACCAACAATCCATTAAATTTGTTCAATCAGATTTAACTGCCAATCCAGCTTAACCAGCTTAATTCATTCCGTTACTCATCCCACTCAACTTGTTTCCTTCATCCTAACTCATTCATTTGATCATTCCACTGATCATGACAGAGTTACTCGATCATTCGGATTCCTTTACTGAATCAAGCTCGATTTGATCTTAATCCATCATTTGTTGCATCAGAACACGGTCTGAGTTTACAACATTAACCTGCCCCGGTTAGTTTGCAGAACACGGATTGCTTGAGATTAGTTAGAAGAATCATTGTTTTGATTAACAAATTCCAGAACAAAAACTAAAATCATAATAATTCCTCAATGGTTCGTACAATAAAATCACTCCTCAATGCAGAAGAAACAACAAAAACGGGTTTCATGATTTGTTTATTTTTGATAATATCGAAACCATAATATTTTATTAATTTTACAAAATACTAGTTTATTAAAAATTAACTGGATGGAAATAGTTTTGATAGCAAATATTAGATAATATACAAGGGTTCATTTGAATCTGAAAATATTGAACTAACTATTTTTCATTCATAGAAATTTCAGTAAATCTATAGAAAAAGAAGAGAAATCATGTAGACCAACCACTATTTTCACATATGAACAAATAGGTTACATAAACTTCATGAAGTTTATTTTTTTGGGTGAAAATACATGAAAGTTTTTTATGACATGTGATAATCAACCCACCTAACAAATCCGTTACATAACTGTTTATAGTGCCATAATTACACCCTTTTTTTTTAATATTCCTAGCCCCTAGGCCATCAGGATCGCCAGGTCCACCACAGTGTAAATTAGGTACATTCCCTGAGTCACATGTTAACCACCTTATCTTTCGGGACTATCACAATAAAAATTAGGTACACTGCCTTTTAAAACGAGGTTATGTAAAACTCATGTGATATCTCTTTTCACTACATGAAAACAAAAGGAAACCGACAAATTCCTGTCAAGCAATTCTAACGGTTTTCAAACCGAACTCAGACATAACACAATCCTTTAGAATTCTATTGGTTTTTCTGAAGGAATCTTTCAGTAAATAGTCAAAATTTTGTAACCATTTTAAGATTGTTGTTATAGCTTTTTTTTCAACAAGATAAATAAATTGAACTTATCTATCACTTAATCATGTTGGTAGTACTGGACCAACATGAAAATTCGATGACTGTCTGAGACGCGCACTCCGTGCTAAGCTATCTGCCATCTGATTCCTTGTGCGAGGTATATGCTTCAGCTTGAATATCAAAAAATACTCCTTCCTTCGCTCAAACTCTTCTAGGTGGACTGAGAAAACTATCCATTCTTCTGGTTGAGACACAATCTGAACTAATTCTGAATAGTCCGTTGCAAATGTGATATGAGGTTGCTGAAGAATCTTCATACATTTCATAACCCATATTAGCGCTTCGAATTCCGCATGAAGAGAGGACAAACTTATCCTAATATTCATTGATTCCATCATAAAATTGTTGGAATTGTGTCCAGTAATCTCGGTACTGTCTCTAGAAAGTAAGAGTATGTCAATGATCAGACATAAGTCATATAATACTGGGGGTCATGATGGCTTGCTAGAGTCCGCTCATGATCTATAAGTCTTGGACTTATTGCCTCTATTATATGATCCCATATGGGTCACACGCCTAAGCTAACAGGAAAATGTGTAGGAACGGTGTAGCAGAAGTACGGTAAAAGTGCTAGGCATTTACTGTACTTAGAGAGAATAATTGGGTTTGGCCACTGTGTGTCGATCGATACACAAGGAGTGTCGATCGACACAGTGCGCGAACGCCTCGGAGTTAATTGGCCTTTGGGCCAAATGGCCCAAAACGAACTGAACGAGTTATATAAACTTAAGACGAGTTCAGGTCGAATACAAGCCCTAGCCGCGAGCCTCCTCTCTCTCTCTGCGCCGATTCCTTACTGGTCTAGCAGCCTCTTCCTGCTCGGTGTGCGTGTGTGAACCTCTGGAGGAGTTACCTCTCGGTGGCTCTCTGATCTCAAACATACCATCTCTTTCCGCTGCAAACAGGTATAAGGTGAGATCATCTTTTGTTTCTATTCGAGAAGAACCTAGATCCGCATGTTTAGGTTGATATGAATCTAAGAATTGAATCAGGATCAACTAAACAATCCTTCAGTGGTATCAGAGCCATTGGTTCTGGTTTTTCTTGTTTAGATTCAAGTTTAGGATTGTTTTTCTTGTTTAAAAGTGTTTTGAATCAACTACTGATAAGAGAAATCACTTAAGTAACAAGAATTGAACCCTAAACATATGAAAAATCGCATGATCAAGCTAAATGACTTCGATATGCGATCTGATCCGAGAGAATGAGAATCGACCAGAATCGCATGGATCGATCGATACGATCGCATGGATTGGTCGATACAATCTGCGATCGCATGGATCGATCGATACGATCGCATGGATCGGTCGATACAGACTCTCGGCAAAACCTGTTAACGCGTGAAAGCATCGATCGATGCAGGATCGATGCAGGTTCGATGTTGGTGCATCGACCGATGCGGTTGGTGCATCGATCGACACGGTTAGGGTTTTGGCTCGGATCCGTGCATGCGTGAGAGCATCGATCGATACAGGATCGATGCAGGATCGATGCAGGATCGATGCTAAGAGCATCGACCGATGCGGTTGATGGATCGATCGACACGGTTGGTTCATCGATCGACATGGTTGGTTTAAGGCTCGGTTTAATATTTTGATTAAAATTAATTCGTCCTGGTTTAATAAACAGATTTAATAATTTTATTAAGTCTGGTTAAACCGGGACAAGAAATCCAATGTCGAAAGAAATATTGGATTTAGTGCCTAAACCAGGATTTTCTAATTTGATTTGGTTGGACCAAATAAATTGAGAAAATCCGGTTTAGTAAATAACCGGTTGACAATTGTGGTCATCGTAGTAATTAAAATTTGGTTAGACCAATTTTAATGAACCAGACCGGTTATGTCATTTAATTGGACAATTGGGTCATGTCTTGGACATGGACCAATTCTTGGGCCTCGGGCCAAGAAGTTAAAACAATTGGGCCAATTATTTGAGTCTTTCTTCAGATTAATTTAAAATTTATTTTATAAAATTATAAAGTCGATTTTAAATTGAAGTTTCCGAAATTTTGAAATTAGAAAGTTTCTTATATTAGAAGTTTCTGGATTTGCGGGTTTTGGATTTTAAGAAATTTCTAAAGTTAGAAAGTTTCCGTTTTTAGAAAGTTTCCAATTTTAGAAAGTTTCCAAAAATAGTAGGTTTCCAAAAATGGAAAGTTTCCTGAAATAGTAATCTTCTATTTTGGGAATGAATTTTTAAATAAACCTACGAACCTCAAATAATATCAAGCGTTGGATGTCTTGTCCATTCTATGTCAGCTGTCGAAGCCCATTCAATTGTATTCATGGCCTTACAGTGTGAGGGTGTCTGCTTTTGCGTGGATAAGACGGTTTATGATTCATAAATGTCATTGGGAGTCCCAGACATTAATGATTACATGACTGTATAGTCTGGTTTTCTTGACTGGGCCATCGGGAGTCCCGGGCCTTGAGACATCAGAGTGGATTGGGCCTCGGGCCCAGATTCACAACCAAGAGTTATATCACGGATATAATTAGCCGATATAGGGCTTACCGATATAAGCTAAGGTTGGGTGACGGCCAGTGGCCCACTTTGATCATAGTTATATGTGGATCTTGGAATCATTATATTCTATTGAGGGTAACTTATGTTATTGAATATAATGCATGATTAATCATATTAAATTTAATACGAGATTAATCATATTGAACATATTAACTAAAATCCTTTTATCTTAATTTTCAGTTATGACTAGCACAAACAATCAAAACACTTTCTCGATCCGGTCTGTCCTTAAGATGGACAAGCTGAACGGATCAAATTTCTTGACTTGGTCGCGGAACCTGAGGCTAGTCCTCAGACAGGAGAGAAAGGACTATGTCCTTGAGAGAGCTCTCCCCGTGAGGATCGGGTCCAATGCTTCTCATGCAGTATATGATGCTTGGAATAAGCATTATAATGATGCGGTAGATGTGCGTGGTCTGATATTGGCTACCATGGACTCAGACTTGCGGAAGCAATATGAGAACATGGAGTCGCCAATAGAGATGATCAGCAGCCTGAAATTGAAATTTCAGGAGCAGATAAGAGTGGAGAGATACCAGTTGGTTAAATCTCTCACTAGCTGCAAGCTACCAAATGATCATCCAGTGAGTCCTCATGTCAGTAAAATGATGGGTTACATTGATAACCTGAGGAAACTGGATTATCCAGTTAGCCAAGAATTGGCAACTGAAATCATACTACAGTCACTGCCGTCAAGCTATGATAAGTTCAGAAGGAACTATATCAAGAAAGGCTTAACGAAGACGCTGACTGAACTGCATGATATGCTCAAGATAGTTGAGCCAAACGTGAAGAGTACCCTGAATAATCTCATGAATGAGAAGGGTAGGTTTAATAAACCTAATGCTGACAAGGGTGAAGGCAAAGTTGTCCAGATTTTGAATCATGGCAAACGTGTGTCTTCTGAGCCCGAGTCAGATATCTCTTACGTTGGTAAGTGCTGCTACTGTAAGGAGACAGGGCATTGGAAGAGAGATTGCATTAAATTCATGGAAGATGATGAGGAGTTGAAGTTGATGTATGCAACTACTTCCTCAGGTATTCATGTTATTACTTCAAGTTCTACCTTAAAGGTATTGGATACTGGTTGTGGCACTGATATTTGTGATAATATGCAGAGCCTAAGCAACAGTAGAACGTTGAAGGAAGGGCAAGTGAAACTACATGTCTGGAAGGAGCTTGGGATGCTGCCTCAGCCATAGGGTTTTCACTTATAGATCCCTTTGAGGCTTGGTTTTGTATTAAGTAATTGCTACAATGTACCTGCTTTAAGCAGAGTTGTCTTTCATTTTCTTGTAAGAATTTGAATGTTTTTCATTTTGATAAAAGACAAGTTTTGTTCTTTTGATCTTAATGAAATATTAATTGTAGCACCCTATTCATGGAATGGGTTTTATATCTTAAACCAAAGAGTGCCTAAATGTAACATAAATACCGAATTGGTTTAAATCAGATGAATTAAACCTGATTTTCCTTGGCATAAAGTTTTGGTCACATAGAGTAAGTCGGATTCAGAAATCCCATAGTCATGGACTGTTGGGCTCATTTGATAAAATATCTTATGAGACTTGAATTCTGTTTACTAGACCAAAAGGTAAAGGGCCTATCTTAGCCGAGCTAGAGAAAGGCCCAAAGGCTTATTGGACCTGGAACATACTCATGTATGTGGCCCAATGAGCAGTAATGCCAGAGAAAATCTCCTGTACTTCATTGTCTCTACTGATTACTTCAGTGAGTGTGACTGTGTTCATTTGATGAGACACAATTCGGAATTCTTTGACATGGTCGAAAGAGTTCCAGAATGAAGTATAGGATCTAAATGACAAAAGTATTAAGACTCTGGATTAAATCACGAGTGAGAATACTTAAGTCATTGATTGTGTGATCATCTGAATGAGTGTGAAATCGTTTCACAGCTCATTTCTCCTGAAAACCTGAAGGTTTTTCTGTGAGAAAGAATCAGATCTTATAAGAAATGATTAAAGATGAGTCACACGAATCTTCCATGATATTATTTAAGAATAACGCTCTAAAATATCTAAGTTTACGCTGAAATAGTTCCACAAATATCAGTTGAAAGACACCACGTAAATGTGGATTGGAATCGATCCAAATTCGTCTTTACTGAGTATTTGTAGTTGTGCTACTTCGCTGGTTGTCCTAGGGAAACCAAGGCTTGTTACTTTTACGTCCATTCTGTTTTCTAAGAAGGGAAGTTAATTTCCAAGAAGAACAGTGGGAGTAAAAGTATAACTCGAAGAAATTCGAGAAATACAGGAGGCTGCTTAACCTGTTGAGGGAGAGCAGCGGAAGGATTTACAGATTTCTGTAGAATCTACACCTGTGGATTATGGAGTTTGCAGATATGAATGAATCAGTTACTAATCCGAGAGTGATTTCTCGTCATTAGTTGAACCTGATAATCATTGAAATCTGCACCTCTGGAGCCTGAAGTTCGCAGATATGAATGAATCAGTTACTAATCCGAGAGTGATTTCTCGTCATTAGTTGAACCTGATAATCATTGAAATCTGCGACCCCTGGAGCCTGAAGTTCGCAGATATGAATGAATCAGTTACTAATCCGAGAGTGATTTCTCGTCATTAGTTGAACCTGATAATCATTGAAAGTTCGCATGATCTGATGATCATTGAAAGCGACGAATCTGCAAAATTCAAAGAAGCGAAAGTGAGCCCGGACTCCGAAAAATTACATTTTATGTAAGTTAGCTTCATCGATCCATTCATGGATGGAAGCAAACATATCGGAGTTGGAATCTTCGTTCTGTTGAAGTAGTCAAGGTTTTGACTTGAACAGGAACGAATTGGAACTGTGCGTTTACTAATAGATTAGTGGGAACGATATTGCATTTCTCATATTGTATGTCGATGACATACTGATTCTCGGAAAAAGACGTCCCAATGCTGCAGTCGGTTAAGGACTGGCTTGGGAGTTGGTTCTAATGATTGACATGGGTAAAGCCACGTATGTTTTTGGATTTTGGATCTAAAGATAGAGATCCGAAAGAGCTGGTAGGACAAAGTCAGGATTCTTATCCCGACAAAGTCCTACACGTTTTCAGCATTCCAAGAAGGGTTTTATGCCAATGTCACATGGCATTACGTTAAGCAAGACACAGTGTCCTACGATAACTGCTGAGCTTAAAATGCATGGATAAGATTCCATATGCGTCGGCAATTGGATCTATCATGTATGCCATGAAACGTACTTGTTTGATGTTGCTTTAATGTTAAGCAAGACAAGTAAAGACCAGTCAAATCCAGCAAAGAATCACTGGATTGCCGTAAAGAATATCCTAAAGTATTTGAGGAATACTAAGGATAAATTCTTGAGTTACGGAGAAAGTGAGGTGCTACGAGTCAGTAGAGTCTGAAAAGCAAGTTTCCAATAGACAAAGATGATTTCCGATCACAGTCCGGTTATATCTTGTGTCTATCTGGCGGTGCACGGCACTGTTGCTGACTCAATGACTTAAGCTGAACATTTCGCAGCTTGGGAAGTGGCGAAAGAGGTTGTTTGGAAAGAAGAGTTCGTCACTGAACTTGATGTGATTCCCAGCATAGATGAGACTAGCTGCACATCAGAGGTCCAAACACCTTGAGGATAGGTATAACCTATTCCGTAAGATAAATGACAGAGATGTTAAGTAGATCAGCAAGTTTCAACGAATGAGAACGTTGCTAATCTATTAACGAAGCCACTCCTTAGGCCTAAGCACGAGTCGCAGACTGTTGCTGTAGGATAAGTGAAATTAAGATGTAGTCTTAATTTCAGTGGGAGTTATTAAAGGGCTTTATTTAGTTATTGGATATGTTCTTGAAACAACATTTAAGATGTTTAATGAAATTATTATTTCAAGATTATTTTAACTGTGATGAAATAATCGTTCCAAAGTGATATAAACCATTTTATAGGTCATCGAAGTAAATGACTTGATCTTGAGTCATCGAAGTCATTTAGCTTGATCATGAGACCCTATATTTGATAAATGACTTATATCATTATGTCCCTAGTCGAAGGTTGTTGAAATTGGAACACCAACAACCGTGTGAGACTGGATTGGTACGTGACTTATGACAAAGTCTCAGTGTGTCATAGATGCGCGGCATCAAAGTCAGTACATAGGTGTATGTTGGGGAACATACGACCGGACAAGACCCGCTTATAAGAACTCTTTAGGATATTTATATCTGTGTCATAAGAGATTCTTACTACGACTATAGAGTATAGTCCTTAGACCTGAGTTCGCATGCATGTGACTGCACGTGGACTGATGCACTTTGATCATTGTCTAACGCTATCGTTCTGCGATAGTTATAAGGACCTTGTTTGGGTACATTATGAAATGAGTAGTTTACAGTGATGGAATAAGACGGAATTTGTCCCTCCAATATAAATGGAGTGAATATCTCTAGGCCAATCGGAGATTTGAATACTGGAAAATGCATGGCCATGCTCAAACGGACTGTCCCGAGTCGTTTGGATTGTCAGTATCAAATCAGAGTCCGATGAACAAGATTAGGCTTTATAAGGATGACACCAATCTTGCCTTATGACTAATCGAGATATTGTGACAAAAAGGATTATGAATACAGAGATTCCAGTACAAGTGGGAGATTGTTGGAATTGTGTCCAGTAATCTCGGTACTGTCTCTAGAAAGTAAGAGTATGTCAATGATCAGACATAAGTCATATAATACTGGGGGTCATGATGGCTTGCTAGAGTCCGCTCATGATCTATAAGTCTTGGACTTATTGCCTCTATTATATGATCCCATATGGGTCACACGCCTAAGCTAACAGGAAAATGTGTAGGAACGGTGTAGCAGAAGTACGGTAAAAGTGCTAGGCATTTACTGTACTTAGAGAGAATAATTGGGTTTGGCCACTGTGTGTCGATCGATACACAAGGAGTGTCGATCGACACAGTGCGCGTACGCCTCAGAGTTAATTGGCCTTTGGGCCAAATGGCCCAAAACGAACTGAACGAGTTATATAAACTTAAGACGAGTTCAGGTCGAATACAAGCCCTAGCCGCGAGCCTCCTCTCTCTCTCTGCGCCGATTCCATACTGGTCTAGCAGCCTCTTCCTGCTCGGTGTGCGTGTGTGAACCTCTGGAGGAGTTACCTCTCGGTGGCTCTCTGATCTCAAACATACCATCTCTTTCCGCTGCAAACAGGTATAAGGTGAGATCATCTTTTGTTTCTATTCGAGAAGAACCTAGATCCGCATGTTTAGGTTGATATGAATCTAAGAATTGAATCAGGATCAACTAAACAATCCTTCAAAATTTACATCTCCCTCGTAACAACAATACCACCCTTATCTTGAGAAAGTATCTCCTGACTTCCAAGAGCCATCCACAAAACACCATTGACCATACTGAACAAAATCCTTTTCGCTAGCCAGCGTTCTTCCTGAAATTACTGAACCTTCAGATATTCCAATAGATTGAGCATCCCCCCATGTTAGTGATTCGGTTTCTGTCAGTCTAATTGTATCTTGAGGGCTTCTATCAATCTAACTGTAGACCATATCATTCCTAATTTTCCATATGTACCAGATAATCCATGGGTAAACATCCTTACTACCATCCGTTGGTGCTCTCCAGAACAAATAATCCATATTTGTGTATATCGATGATGTAGGAAAGGAATCCGGATTTGATGGAATCTTGGACAGTGCCCAAGTTTGTCGAGGCCGTGGACATTCAAAAAGAACATGATTTATTGATTCCTCCATTCCACACCGGACACACTGGATATCACACTTTATTCTTTGTGTATTTAGGTTTTTCGTAACTGATAAAAATCCTGAAATTGCTTGCCAAACAAAATGCTGTATTTTAGGTGGACATTTTATCTCCCACGCAAATGAGCTTTTATATTTGGTCCCATAACAGCAATAGGTGCTCCATTATCCGGAAGTTCTCTCTTTGTATTGTAACCTGACTTAACCGTATATCTTCCAGACTTTGTAAAATACCATCCTAACGAATTTTGTCTTCCAAGGAGGCTAAAGAAAATACTCATAATTCTTGCCAAATCTTCCGCGTCAATCACCATTTCTATCATATCTTTATTCCACACCTAATTCTGATAATCAATTAGCTGATCCACCATATATAAAAATTGAGTTGTATCTGTTTTTTTTTTATTGCTGGTCTCGGGCAATAGGCTGGAATCCAAGGGTCATTTGTAATACCATGTCTCACTAAATTGGTCAACGGGCAGCAGAAAAGTCAACAAAAGGCATTTTTGTAATTTCCAAGAGACGAGGAGCATTTTGGTAATTTTACCAAAATGAGAGCCGGAAGCTGAGACGGGCCAAATCTTATTCTTTTTAAGTAAAGAAAACATTGAGAAGACCAAGAATGGTGGAAACGGACCGTAGATGAGTTTTTCGGACTATCGTGAATGGCAACCGATAAAACCGAAGACACTTGTAAAATTCATAAAGGGAGCTACGGATATCCAATTGGAGTGATTCATATTGCTAAATTCATCTAAGAGCATCTAGAATCTGAAAATAAGGCTTGGTGGATATATAGAAGCAGCCAAGGAATTTTTAAAATATTAAACACAAAACCGGTTAAACCAAAGCATCAGAAGAAATCGGGAATGTGAGCTTCTATAGAATGTTTGGAGGAATCTAATTGGTCATAAAGCACTTCTCAGTGACATATGGCATTTATCAGATGGCGCCACCTATTGTTATTTGATGCAAAGAATGAGTTGATACATTGAATGTGGATAAGGTGCAAGGTGGCATGAGGAGAGGAGAAACATTTGGCTACTTCTTAGAGTGATGGCGTGGCTGTGCTGAGGAGAAGAGATGGACATGTGTCTAGACAGGTGTCTTCAATCCATGGAGTTGCTTCAGCTATAAAAGAAAAAGAAGGCCCTTGCTTCCTCATTCTTCACTCACAACAAAACAAGAACAAAAAAGAGAGAAGAGAAAGAGAGAAGGAGAAGAAGAGTGAGTGTGGGAAGAAGAAGAAGAAGAAGACCGGAGGAGGAGGAGAAGAAGAAGAAGAAGACCGGAGGAGGGAGAAGAAGAAGAAGAAGAAGACCGGAGGAGGAAGAAGACGAAGAAGAAGACCAGAGGAGGAAGAAGAAGAAGAAGAGAAGCGTGAGAGAGAAGAAGAAGCATGAGAAGAAGACGAAGAGAGAGAGAAGAAGAAGCGTGGAGAAGAAGAAGAGATAGAAGAGGAAGCGCGAGAAGAAGAAGAAGAGAGAGAGAGATGGGGAGAACCGGA